>OY744608.1:63312193-63379693 GCA_963556255.1 Allolobophora icterica
GTTGATGTGCAACTGATCTAAACGTAGAATATTATATTCAAAAGAACCATTGTTCCAGGAGAAAGATCTAATGAAAGAGAAAACCCAATGAACTCGCAGTGATCTTGCGAAGTGAGGAACCTGTTGATCTCCCAGGCAGCAGAGCGTAGTGCTCGTCGACTGTCTGGCAAAATAAACGATGGAGAGGAGGGAGAGGAAAGGAAGAGAAGATGGAAGGGCAAGGAAAGAGTATGAGCAGGGAGATGGGTAAATGCAGAGCAGCAGAGGACTATCCCCAAAAGGAACTAACAAGCAGTAGCTCTTTGCAGGAGAGTTAGTATTCTAATGAATAAATAGGTAATAATTTTATACCAAAATAAACATTTTTCACACTCCTTACTCCAAATAATATTGTGGTACATTACCTGGGTTTCCAAGTGGTCCGGTCTCTCCTCGGGGTCCAGATGGGCCAGCCTGACCTGCTGGACCTGTTGGTCCAGGGCTACCCAGTTGCCCAGCCGATCCAGGCAAACCAACATCCCCAGTTAAGCCTTTATTACCTGATGACCCAGAAGGCCCTGATGGTCCTTGTGGCCCAGGGGGACCACTTTGCCCAGCTGGTCCAGGATTACCAATTCCTCCAGATGAACCTAGACTCAGGAAGAAAAGATTATTGTGTTTTACAATGTCAATAATGATGATGATCAAAATAATATTGATAAAAGTGAGTGATAATATTATACCTCTGGCGACGAACAAATACATCCAATAATAATAATAATAATAATAATAATAATAATAATAATAATAATAATAATAATAATAATAATAATAATAATAATAATAATAATAATAATAATAATAATAATAATAATAATAATAATAATTATAATAATAATAATAATAATAATAATAATAATAATAATAATAATAATAATAATAATAATAATATCCCAACATGTTCTCTTTTACCTAGGGGCAAAAATAATAATGATAATGATGATGATAGTAATAATAATAATAATAATAATAATAATAATAATAATAATAATAATAATAATATTAATGGTAGTAATAATAAAAATTATAGTAGTAATAGTAGCAGTAGTAACAGTAATAATAATAGCAATAAAAAATAAATAATAATACAAATAATAATAGTAAAAATAATTAATCTCCTAATAAAATAATACTACTATGGATAATAATAATAATAAAGATACCAAATAAATCAAATGTGCTTAACCTAATTTTGTAATCTAACCCTTGTGATAAAATCCTTTGGATTTAAAAGAATATTTATTAATAACAAAATGGCTTGACAGTAATAATAGTAATAACAGTACTAGTAACATTTTTACTAAATAATATTAATACTTATTTCTTCTGTTTTTGCTATTACTGCATTTTTATTAATACTATTTATTTCTACTTGTTTGCTATTAAGTCAGTATCATCTTATACGTCATACGCTGTTATTGAATAATTATAGAATAAGAAAATCATAGTGTTTAAAAAAAATTCCACTATACTTTTCATTTCATTTACAGTAATGTTTCTAATATAATTTATTATTAAATTATTTATTACTAATTTGTTATTTTATTATTTATTGCTATTAGTACTACAATTATTACAAGTGGTACAGTCTCTCCACAGGGTCTAAAGGCAGTCTATTTATGCTTATCATTAAAACATTATGGTTTGAGTAATTTAGTTATCATTATTAGTAAATTAATCTACTTCAGTGTGCATGGAATCTGCTTTATTAAATTATTATTATTATTGACAAATTAACCAGTTTCAGTGTGTATAGAACCTGCTTAATCTTGTAGCCTTAACTTGAATCTTACCTGCTCCTCCTGTTGGTCCAGGTTGTCCAGTTGCGCCTTGAGGCCCCTGAGAGCCTGCTGGCCCCGGTGAACCCGATAGCCCACTGGGACCAGTAGGCCCAGTTGGTCCAAGATCACCTGGTTGCCCTGGGGATCCAGAAGCTCCTGAAGGTCCACGTGGACCGGGGTCACCACGAGGTCCAGAATTTCCTCTAGGTCCGGTAGGTCCACTAGGACCAGAAAGTCCAGGTGTTCCTGATGCACCAGCTCCTCCTGTTTGACCACGTGGACCGGAAGAACCAGGTGGACCTAGATTGCCTGCCGACCCTGCTGGACCGCTAGGACCTACAGACCCTATTGGTCCCTGTTGTCCAGTGGCACCAGTTGCACCTAAACAAACCCATAGCACGAGTTATTGACATTATATCCAGGCTAAACTAAATGCAAGACTTCGAATTTCAATGGATATGTATAACCAATTCATCACAGTAAAGTATTATTGTTATTAATTACTGTTATTAATTATTATTTATTGAGCGTCATGATCTAATGACCAAGCACCAATCAATGGCGCTGAGCAATATTACTCTGAGCGAAGGACATGCTCAAGGTCCCTACACAGACAAAGGTCAATCAAGCCTGTACTCTCCCCGTTACAAAACGTACATTTTCTAATCAGTTGGCTACCATGTCCTAAGGCGAATAAACAACTAATACCTCTGCATCTCTACCACCTAACAAACACAACAATTCTTCGGCCAAAGAACGTTTTCCACCAACATGCATAACAATCTGTCTCCAAAAGCAAAGAATTATTCAGTCAAACACATTTTCCATCTAATGACACAATTTTCGGTCAAACATAACACTCTTTCAGTTAACAAACATGATGGATTATATTATTGTTTCAATGAAGACTAAACTTGTCTAAACCTAACCTTGCATAAACATATCTAAAATTACCCTTGGAAGCAGACATAAAATTACCTAAACCTAAATTAAAATTACCTAAACTTACCAGAACTATCTGAATAGAATTAGTTTAGTAATTAATACTGGCATTGCAACCAAGTTTTCACTGAATTTGAGTCACACACATTCCACTACTATTTAATAGCGTTTGTCACTACGAAATCAGAAGAACCCAAAAAACCCACCTCCATGGAACACATTGAAATAGGTTATTTAAAAGGTACCCTGCCACCATGCCCACATGGGACCCACACAGCACCCATATGTCCATATTAGCCCATGCAGGACCCATATTTCCATATGAGCCACATAGGCCTCATATTTCCAACTTAGCTCATGCAGAACCCATATTTCCATATGAGCCATACAGGACCCAAATTCCCATATGGACCCGTATAGCGCCCAAGTGGGTCTAATGCCCAAGTTCCTGCTGGCAGGGTGAGCACAGCACCACTAATCCAATCCAAAAGACTGCCATAGAAGCGCCGTCATTATAATCCATGGCACTGTAACACTCATGAATAAGGTGGTGCCCTTAGCTTAGCTTTTAACTAGCGCTTTAAACATTTGGAGTTTATGATTACGGCCATGATTAACGAATACACAACACATCATTCGGTGCAAAGCTGCAGCGAAACTGCAATCTGTTTGGAAAGTCCAGCGAAAATCTATTAAAGTCCAGCGAAGTCAGGTAAGTTTTGCACTGTAGCATTACCTGCAGCACCAGGCTGACCAGTACTTCCAGGATTTCCAATGCTTCCACTCTGTCCATTTGGACCAGCTGGTCCAGATGATCCAGGTGGACCTGGTGGACCAGGATTACCTGGTGTTCCACGTTCACCAGGACTATTTGATCCAGGTGGACCTTGATCTCCTTGGGGTCCTGCATCTCCTGTTGCTCCTTTTGGACCCAGCTGTCCTTGAGAGCCAGAAGGACCCGAGGGACCAGATGGGCCTGCGGGTCCTGCAGGTCCAATGGGACCCTGTGGCCCAAGCGATCCTTGTTGTCCTTGTGGTCCAACGTCTCCACTTGGTCCTATAGGTCCAGCTGGCCCCTTCTGTCCAGCCGAGCCAGTCGGTCCTGAAAGTGTTTAATCAATTACAAAAATTATGAATCAGTTAAGTAATTGTCATTCATGAAACATTTCAGTTTGCACTCTTTACAAAATTTGCACTTATGAAATTTGTAAGTCTTCTCACAGTTACTGAATTTCGTATGTATTGCAAATCTACTGGTGCTTCAAAGTGACACAAACGATTATCTGATTCAACCAGACTAAATAAATCTGTCTGCCATTCTTCACACTTCAGACAGTCAAAAGTGGGAAGGAGATTTCAAAGCCAAAGCACAGAGCTTCTGCCTACCTAATCCTCCTGCAGAACCAGTTGGTCCAGAAGGTCCTGCATCTCCCCGATCTCCGTTTGGTCCAGTTGGGCCAGGCGGTCCTTGTGGACCCTGAGGTCCTTGTGACCCAGGCGAACCGGCTGGTCCTGATGCACCCAAAATTCCAGGAGCTCCAGCAAGACCTGGAGTTCCAGTTCCTCCAGGAAATCCCTGTGGCCCATTTGGTCCAAGTGGTCCCGTGTCTCCAACAGACCCTGGAGATCCTAAGGGACCTGTTAATCCAGCAGGTCCAAGCGGTCCACTGGGACCCTGAGCTCCAGTGAAGCCAGTGTTACCTGGTAATGGAAAATGAATCAGCCAGATATATAACAGACAAAAATCTTGCAGAAGCCAAATAATGAAAAAGTAATTAATAAATCTTAGCAGCATAGAAATTAATTATGACTGAAATTATTTTAATGCTCAGTCCAATCTTTCACACTCCAATCTTTCTTCTTTCAAATGAAAAATTATTATTATTTTTTTTACCCGAGGTATATATGATCCCTCAGGTGCAAGATACTAATTAATGATGTTGACTCTGGAGTGGCCGTCCTGGTCAAGATTCGGGAGAACAAAAGTGCTATTATTATTATTATTATTATTATTATTATTATTATTATTATTATTATTATTATTATTATTATTATTATTATTATTATTATTATATTATTAATTAGTAAGAATTAGCAACCTAACCAAAAACGTTATTGATAATTTTGATAAGCCAAGAACATTACATAAAAGACACAGTAAATATGCATATTGTAAGTTTATATTATTATTAATTTTTCAACTGAGGTAAATAAGATCTCAAGTTTAAAAAAAGTATGGATTTAATAAAAATCAATATGGAACGGTTACATCTTGGCAAGTATTACTATTATTGTTATTATTGCTATATTATTTTAATATTATGACCTATCATTACGAACTATTACCATCATTATTATTTCTGCACTAATTACGTGTAAGTATCCCAATGACTAAACATCATTGATGGTGCTAAGTAACTGTAAGTAGAGAGCTTGCTCAAGGTACCTACACAGCAATCATCTGAGGAAAGGCATGAACCTTGCACTCTCAGTTTACAGGTTAGTTCTGCTACATTGTTACATTGTGTAACGGTGACTGTAAGCAAAGTTGAAGCAGCATCATTTCTACCGTTACATTACATTACATTTAAAATACGGCAGAATATTCATCCCCACCTATTGATCCAGTTGGTCCTATCGCCCCTCGAGGTCCAGGGCTTCCTGCTGCTCCAAGGTTGCCAGTTGGCCCAGTGGGACCAGAAGGTCCAAGATCTCCAGATTGTCCTGCATCACCCTTCAGTCCCTGTGGTCCAGTGTATCCAGTAGCTCCTACAGCACCGAGTGATCCTGGCTGACCCGATTGACCATCGGGGCCTCTTGGGCCCTGTGGTCCAGGTGGACCTGTTTCAAAGAAGAACAACCATCAATAGAAATTGAACTGGTAGCATACATCGCACTAAGCACCATTAGTGCCATTAACATGATTAACAGGAATTAACATTCCTAATTAACATTCCTAACCAATTCATTTCCTTTCTTCATTTAAACTTTTCCTCTTCTCCATAAACATTTAAAAATCACCGACGCATAGTTGATTGTGGTGCTATATAAATTTGCAATTACAATTACAATTACAATTACAATTTGGGTTGTCTGGTCATAAGAACCTCTGAAGAGTTTCACTGAAGAGGAGCTATATAAATTCGAAATTACAATTATAATAATTAGATCTACTGATTTCAAACAAGTGCTTATTATTTTTATCATTTATATAATTTTATTAGTCCAGTTATTTTTATTCTTCTGTTACAGCTACGTATTTGGAATATTTTGAATGAAGGTGGAGCTTGTTAAAGCTTTAAACCATTTCATAATTTAAATGAACAGTATGAAGTTCAGTCTGCAGATTCATACCATTCGATCCAGCACTTCCAGGCGTTCCACTAGAACCAGCCGAGCCCCTCTGACCAGCTGGTCCAGGAGGACCTGGAAGACCATTGTTACCAGGAGCACCCAGTGATCCAGAGGTGCCAGGACTTCCTGAGGGTCCGGCATCACCTGGTAAACCTCTGGAACCGGGAGGTCCCTGGGATCCAGCCTGTCCGATGTTTCCCTGCTGCCCAAGTGGACCTGCTGCTCCTGGTGACCCTGGAGATCCTTGCTGGCCAGGTTGACCTTGACTTCCTGGGCTTCCAGATGGACCAGCCGGTCCAGAAGGTCCGGGGAAACCAGTTGCTCCAACGGATCCAAGAGCTCCACTTGCACCTGAAAGTCACCAGATATCGTTAATTTGTTATAGCCTCCTACAATTAATTACTACAAAGGAAAATAAGATGACAAAAAACTTAACAGGAGGTATCTCACGTTGAAGTGACATCAGAAATGTCTTTTTTGTTGAATTGATTTAAATACAGTTATCTTCATAAGGACATGCACTCTCTTAGCAAGAAGGATATCCGTGGACGCTATCCACTGATTTAAAATGCATGTACCTTCATAAGGACATGTACTCTCTCAGTCTCTTAGATCTAAACTGTTCAAAAGTATTCAGTGCATCAATGTATTAACAATTACATTACGTTGTGCATACCGTCGATTACATTTGCTCATGTTGTTATCGGTTTTGAAATAAGTTTGTAATCGTCGTATACAATGCGCTCACCAATTGCAAACAAAAGGCAGTCTACTTACTTACTTACTCACTCTCCTAGTTTCTCTTTTTTTCTTCTTGCAGTGTCTGTGCTGAAATGTTATCGTCGGATTTAAGACTTTTACAAATTAGAATTACTTAACTAGTTCTACCATTGAAACCATCATCAAGCCAGCCATAACTCAGCGACAGATCAGTTACAGGAAAGGAGAACGACAGTGACTGAGACAGACAGGCAGACAGATAGACACACAGACAGGCACACAAACAGACGCATACAGACACCCAGACAGACACACAAACAGACAGACAGACACACACAGACACAGAGGCAGACGCAGACAGACAAACAGACAGACACAAAGACACACACAAACAGACAGACAGACACAGACACACAGACATACACACACACAGATACACAGACATAGACAGACACACAGATACACAGACACCACCTACACACAGGTATTACTGAGGTAATCAGAGAGAAGCTCCAACTAACCTGCAATTCCAATTTGACCAATAGGACCCGGTTGTCCAGTCTGTCCAGTCGATCCTGTGCCACCTGGAGGTCCAGAAGGTCCAGGTGAGCCTTGCGGCCCCAAAAATCCGGAGTCCCCTGGAAGACCTTTGTTTCCAGGTGGACCACTGGGTCCAGATGGTCCAGAAGGTCCGGAATCTCCCCTTGGGCCAGGAGGTCCGGAGAGCCCAGGAGAACCACCAGGACCTGTGATCCCAGAATTTCCACTTGGCCCTGGTGGACCTAGTGGTCCAGAAGGTCCTGCAGGTCCTGAAGGTCCACTCGGCCCTGGCTGGCCAGCAAATCCTGTGTCTCCAGACTGTCCGGAAGGTCCAACAGGTCCAGCAGGTCCTTGAAAACATAATATATTCATCTAAAGATATAAATCACTTTGAGAGACTAATAAAGCATAAGATAATTAATGTCTATAAACTTCACTTAAAATAATAATTGTTTCCGCTTTAAAAAGTTTGAACAGAAATGGCAGTTACCTGAAGGTCCGTTAGGTCCAAGTGGACCAGGAGGTCCAATATCTCCTGATGGTCCAGACGGACCAGAAGGACCACTTGGTCCACTAGGGCCAGCAGGTCCTGATGGTCCTAGCGGACCAGGTTGTCCAATAGGACCAGGTTGCCCTAATGGTCCAGGGAAACCCGGATCTCCTCTAAACCCAGTACCACCCTGAGGTCCCGCCGGTCCAGGAGATCCACCTGGTCCGGTTGGTCCTTTTGGTCCAGGAAATCCAGTTGCTCCTGCAGGACCTGGAGGTCCAGCATTACCACTTGGTCCAGGAGACCCTGCAGATCCAGGCTGTCCATTGGGTCCTGTTGGACCCAATGGACCGGATGTTCCGGGATCTCCTGCAGGACCACTTCCACCAGGTGATCCAGGTTGTCCAATTGGTCCTGGTTGTCCTGCGTTGCCTCTTGATCCTAAAAATAAAAAAACAGAAATGTATATTTTGACGAAATTGCATTCAACCTTAAAATAAACCAACTTTTAAAAGTGATGACCTCAATCTGGCTGGTGATTATGGTGATGATGATGAAGACGACGATGATGATTAGATTACTGTGCAGACGCTCGGACTTGTTGCAGTCTTCATCAATCATCATCATTTGGTGTAACATCATTGTTGGCGATACAGGACAGCATTATCATACCATCACCATCATCACCACTACCATCATCATCATTATAGTTGTCATCATCATCATCATAACCATCATCATTATCATCTTCATTATCATTGTCACTACCATAATCATCATCATTGCAATCATCATCATAGTCATCATCATTATCATCATCACCATCATTATCATCGTCATCATAATCAGCTCCAAGTGAAGTCATCCATATCTTACCTGATGGACCCTGTGGCCCAGCTGGTCCAAGTGGGCCATTATCACCCCTTGAACCTGCTGATCCTTGTGGCCCTGCTGGTCCGGCTGGCCCAGGAGACCCCACGTCACCCGGCGTACCCGAGAATCCGTTAGGTCCAGGTGGTCCAGATGGACCTGACTGTCCACTGGGACCTGGAGGACCTTGATTTCCAGGGCCTCCGGGTCCGCCAGGACCTCCGCTTGGTCCAGAAAAGCCAGGCTGTCCAGGTGGTCCAGGTGGACCTTAAATGACAACAATATCAATCAAAAAATAAATCTCCTTGTAATTTCTAACTGGGTTAATTACTCACAATATAGACGAATTAATCAAACTTGCAAATGAATCGAAGAAGTAGAATTCTCACTGTTTAGGGATCCTGAGCAAGTCCTTCACTTATAACTGCTCAGAGCCATCAATTGATACTTGGTCATTACACAATGGTGTTTAATAAATGCATAATAATAACAAAGATAATAATAACAACAAAGATAATAAGGTAACAATAATAATAATAATAATAATAATAAATAATAATAATAATAATAATAATAATAATAATAATAATAATAATAATAATAATAATAATAATAATAATAATAATAATAATAATAATATCAACCTCCTCGGCTACCGCCTGGCCCAAATATCAGGAGACAATAGAGAGACTACTTTCCTTTATCAGCGCTTATCTAAGGCAATCCAACGCTTCAATGCTGTCGCTTTTGTTAGCACCTTTTGCACCGATAAAACCATCTGCGAAGACTAGCCATTCCAGAACAATGCCCCCCTAATTTTTGAACTCCCGAGGGATCATATGTACCTCAGGGGAAAAAAATAATAATAATAAAACAAATAATAATAAATATAATAATAATAATAATAATAATAATAATAATAATAATAATAATAATAATAATAATAATAATAATAATAATAATAATAATAATAATAAGCCGTTCCAAAAAACCATCTATCTTTCTCCCGAAATTAGTTTTGACAACCTGAGGGATTAAAACTACCTTGGGTTAAAAAAATAATAATAGTAACAATACATTTCCATACAGCATCTAGCTTATTTTTTAATCCAACAAATCATACCGGTACCAATATCCTGGCTAATAAAGCTAATAATAGGCCTATCTTACATTTTCTCCAGATGTTTAAACTTCTGCCTGCTTTTGTAGAATGAAGCAGAGTCAGTATTAGGCATGAAACACCTGCTTTTTGTAAATATATAATCGGTATGCACCTTGAAATCCAGGAGATCCAGCACCACCAGGCTGTCCTTGAGGACCAGGATCTCCAGGTTGTCCTTTGAAGCCATCTGAGCCTGTTGGTCCGGTTGGACCCGATGGTCCGGCAGGTCCGGAAGGTCCAGGAGGACCTGAGTTACCAGATGGTCCTGCACCCCCGGAGCTACCGGTTGGACCAGAAGGGCCTTGGAAACCTTGTTGGCCTCTGTCTCCAGCTGGTCCAGGAGGTCCTGCTCCACCAGGTGACCCACTAGCTCCAGAAGGGCCCGGTGAACCGATTGGTCCTGAAGGTCCAGAACTACCAGAAGTGCCACTTGGTCCCGCTGGACCGCTGGGTCCTGCAGGTCCCGGTGGACCTTAAAACACACCAAGACAAACTGATATTCAAGGCTCTCAACAAATCAAACCATTGACCATCTTTCACAGTATTACGATTTTTATTTTCAGTGTAATTGCAAATTTTATCTAGTAATTCAAAGTGATTTTCATATTCATCATTAAATTAATTAGTCATTCAAAGTGTCTTTCACTTTTATCACTTAATTAGTTTCTTACCAGCCCCGCCTTGAAATCCTGCTTGTCCAGTTGGTCCTGGGCCACCCGCTGGGCCTGCGGGACCTGGTTGCCCTGTTCCACCGTTGGATCCTGGTGGTCCTTGCGGTCCAGGCGACCCAGATGGTCCTGTTTGACCAGGATTTCCTGAAAACCCGGAAGATCCAGGTTGCCCCTGTGGTCCAAGACTGCCCTGAGGTCCACTTGGACCAGAAGGTCCAGCAGGTCCAGGTTGACCAAGTCCACCTTCACAAACAAACAAGACACCATTTGCAACTATAACTGAACATTTATATAGCGCCACCCAAGAGCAAAGAAATCAAAGGCCCTCGAATGTACCAGTCATGCAACGTACACGACTAAGCAACCTTTATTGGTATCTGAAAGGCCTAGGATTATTAAAATACCGGCACATATCAAAGAAAAGCTACCTGTGCATGAATACGTTTGGTGAAGATAATAATGGCCGAAGTAAGAGATTAAAATAATATTAATACTGTTACCAGCAGGTAGGTCTGAGAGGTACTAGTGCTGAAACAGGTAGGTCTAGTAGGTCTAAGTGTGGTGAAATGGGTAGTTCTAACAAGTAGGCCTATAGATGCACAGAAACCAGTAGGTCCAAGAGGTATGTGTGCTGAAACAGGCAGGCCTAACAGGTAAAAGTTGTTTTGAAACAGGTAGGTCTCATGGGTAGCAGATATAAATGTGTTGAAACAAGTAGGCCTAACAGGTATAAGTGTGTTGAAACATGTAGGTCTTATAGGTATAAATGCACTGAAACAGATGGTTCTGACAGATATGAGTGTATTGACACAGGTAAGAATAACAGGTGTAAGTGTGCTAAGACAAGTAGATCTAAGCAGAAAAATGCGCTGCAATGACAGGTATGTCTAACAGGTATAAGTGTTGCTTAATCCAATACTGGATTCAAAGCCAATTCAGTAATTACTGGCTTACCTGGAGTGCCAGTTCCTCCAGAAGGTCCAGTTGGTCCACTTGGTCCGGTTGGTCCAATTGGACCTATGGGTCCAGGTGGTCCAGACTGACCATTGTTGCCTGGAGGGCCAGGAGGACCAAGCGGTCCTGAATTTCCTGCAGGACCCGAAGAACCTTGTGAACCCGGGTCACCTGAAGAAACAAATTTATCATTTTTCTAATATACACAAAAAACGAGAAAGATAATCTAAACCAAGGAAGTTACATGAATAGTACTGAAGCCAGCAAATGACTTTGCCAAAGGATTAAAAGACAGGAAAATAAAGACTCACCATAAAAAGACCCTATAAAATTTAATCTTATGACTTCTATAGACCCGTTGTCATAATACCAGTGTATTTGCCCGTCATATTATGACGTCATATTATAGGCCTATATGTATCGGTGGTAATCGCCGTCGTCAAGACCGCCGTCGTCAAGACAAACGGTTTATGTTTCACAATAGAACAGAACCCGTTTGTGACGTAGCGTCCCCCGACAGACGGACACTATATGGATATTATATGCATAGATGCAAAAAGGAAGTCATAGTCAAAGTCAAAATTTAAAAGGTCAGGAAAATTGGTTTCTTCAAGTTCATATGATGTTCAAGAAAAGGAAGCCCCTTAAACACAGCCTGATGCAAACTCAGTCAGCTGTGGGTATTAATGTAGAAGAAGAGCAGTCCCTAAAGCTAGCCTTGAGGCAGCCATGGGTATGAAGCAACTGTCTGAATCGCAATGTGACTTATAATCAAGCATTCCAATAAACAAATTCTCTTCTCTTCCTATCAATCCATTCATTTTCTTTTTCAACCCGTCATATATGATGGGCAATTACTCTAGTTTTGTTAATAATTGTCCCCAACATGTTAGTGATAACTGTCCTCAAGAATTTGCTAATAATTGTCCTAAAAGTTTAGTCAAAGTCTTCAGCATTTTGTTAATAACTGTCATCAACTGGAAACATTAATAGTTGTGAAAATGACCTGCATTACAGTTTGAGACATTAACAACAATTAAGATTATGATAAGCCACTAAAAACCAACTTTACCTTTTGTTCCAGAAGGTCCCAAAGGTCCAGATGGTCCCGCAGGTCCAGCTGGACCAGGCGGTCCTGTCCCACCTAAGGGCCCTGATGATCCAGTAGGTCCAGGTGGTCCTGAAGGTCCTATAGGTCCACTAGGTCCTAAGGGTCCGGATGGACCAGGTGGACCCAACTGTCCTGGTGAACCAGAGAATCCAGTTGGTCCGGTGTTCCCAGTTCCTCCTGTCGCACCTTGTCCTCCTTGAGCACCTTGATTTCCTGCAGGTCCAAGAGGCCCTGGTGGTCCGGCAGGACCTGCAGGTCCAGGCAAACCAGAATTACCTTGACTTCCTTGATTGCCAGATTGTCCTGGACTGCCAGGTGACCCTGGGGTTCCCGGCTGGCCTGATAAACCTGTGGGTCCTGTTGGCCCATTTGGTCCAGTAGGACCAGATTGTCCTGGTTGGCCTGGTGCACCAGGAGTTCCAGAAGGACCCAGTGGTCCAGGAGGTCCAAGTTGCCCTGATGGACCAGAGAACCCGGTGTCTCCTGCTGAACCAGGTGATCCACTAGGTCCAGGTTGTCCAGAAGGTCCATTTTGGCCAGGGGGACCAGCAGATCCACTTTGACCAGGTGGCCCTGCACGCAGGAAAGCAAAGTCAAATTCAAAATCATTTGTTGGATTTCATAAATTCATTGATTACAGACAGGCTAAATTTTTTAATTTAAAAATATAAGCAGAAAATCAAATAAAGTTGTGATGCGTAAAAACTTCTCATTTTTCATAAACCTACGAAGTACCAGAACTAGCGCTAAAATAAATTAAGAATGATTAAATTAGTCAAAATTACTCAAAGAAAAGGACCAAGAAAACTATAACTGCCGCGCTCCTTTCTATCTACGTGAGCTCTGCTTTCCAGCGTCCGCACTTCTTGGTTGCCGTTTACTCCGTTCCACAGCCCGCGGTGACTTACATGTTCCTTTCGCTCGCACTGCAACCATGCAACAGCGAGCATTCTCCGTTCCCGGTCCTACTATCTGGAATGGCCTTTCTGTCGAACTGCGGTCTCTTCCTCGAGACTAGTCCACCTCTTTCTTCTCTGCTCTTAAGACTGTTCTCTTTCGTCGAGGTTGGGCTGGGAGTGCCTCTGAATAGTTGCCTTGAAGAGCGCGCTATATAAATGTCTAGTTGATTGATTGATTGATTGATTGATTGATTGATTGATTGATTGATTGATTGATTGATTGAGTCATTTCAGAAAATTTGAGAGCAGAAACAACAGAAGTATGTGTAAACATTAATTATTCTTTAACTAAATGACCTGAATTTTATTATGCATCAAACTCGCTTACAACATATAACATAATATTACACGCTGGAAAGTTAAGAATTATTAATTACACGATAAATAATAATTTCTCGTGCAAAAGTTAACAATATACATAGATGCATAAACGTTAGGCCAAGAAACAAAAACGCTTAAATAGTGATTTTTTAAAATAAAAACAAACAGAAATATTGGTAACCAACTGAATTGTGCAAGCAAAGCAGCCCTGCTTCGAGGCATATTACTAATGATCAGTCACCCATGGAAAGTAGAAACATCCCCACATCTACATGGGGCCCATAGCGAGCACGCCATATGCCAACTGATGGCCAACAAATGGCCCAGAGTGGGTCCAATGACCATGGCTGTGGGCAACACGATTAGGAATGAAAGCATAATAGACTGACGTTTTACTTAAAAACCAATGAAAAATAAACTGAGATGAAAGTTTTTCCAAAAAACCAAGTACTAAGAAACCTTCCCGAAAATAAAAAATCTCAAGAAACGCCAATTTTTAGACAACATAAAAAACAGCGAATGTTTTTCATCGATGTTGCAAATTATAGGGCCTAACCATGGAAGCTACAGAAAGAAAAAGAGCAATCCTTTGAGCACGTCCTGAGGCTGCCACGAGTATAAACTGTAACCGGCTTCATTTTCCTAGCCTCGGCATATAAGGGCGGGTAACCACTCCTCTCCCTAGCCGTCTCATCTTCCCAACGACAGTGTACGGTCAGTGTACTCATTATAGCTGAGTTGTATAGGGGGTGCAGGTGAAGCAGAAATCTCGAACCAAATTTCAGCCAAACAAAACACTTGAAAATCATCATAGTTACCCGATGGCCCTGAAGGACCCTGCTGACCAGGCGGACCCGATGGCCCGCTGAATCCAGACGCACCAATTACTCCCGGGGGTCCGGACAATCCAGGTGCTCCTGAAGCTCCACTCGGTCCGGTCGCCCCTATTGCACCGGTTGCTCCTACACCACCTGAAATAATCAAATCGACCAACTGTTAAGCGCTCAGTTAAACTGAGACCGTAGTGTCCGGTCACAACCACTTCTAAATGTGGTGGTGACGCTCATCACCACTTTTTGGCCCTTCGCACTTACTTATTATTTCATGTGGCATAAATTGGTGACGTCATCCATCTTGTTGTAGTTATCACCGTAGGAGGGGATTGGACGCTGCCATTTTGTTGGGCAAGTTACGCTGTTGATGCTTAGTGATATCAGTGTTAAATGCATGGTGACATACTGTTTCCCATCAACATCATCATCATCATCATCATCATCATCATCATCATCATCATCATCATCATCATCATCATCATCATCATCATCATCATCATCATCATCATCATCGTCGTCGTCGTCGTCGTCGTCGTCGTCGTCGTCGTCAACAACAACAACAACAACATCATCATCAGCATCATCATTTTTAGGCTATATTTATAAAGGGCAAGTCATTATAACTAAAGTTAGACCTATATAGACATCTTCGAACCACACACTCTTCGTTACAAGGTGATGTTTATGATGATGATGACGATGATGATGATGATGATGATGACAACGACGACGATGATGATGATGATGGCGATGATGATGACGATAATAGGGCCTAAAAATAATCTAAAAAATTATAATAATAATAATAATTCTAAGAGCTTGAGGGATTATTTTTTACCTCGTTGTTGTTGTTGTTTGTTGTTGTTGCTGCTGCTAATGAACCTTAACACCTCTTACGCTATAACGAGTGAGGCGCTTTGGAGAGGAAGTCCTACTGCAAGGCAGTGCCGCAGCGTATCAGTATTTAGATACATTCTCTACGGAGGACTAAATGTACATGTTTCCATGGCGACCTATGGCCTCTTCCCTGCTCATTTTTCAAAGAATTCATCGGGGCAGATCCTTGACCACCGCCAGGGTGAGAATTGTCGGGGGGTTAACCCCCCAGTCTTTCTTAGGACCCCACAGTAAAGTCTTCATTGCACACCCCAACTCCACGTAAATTAAAGTCTAATCCCCCCCAGTCTTTTTCCTACAATTCTCATACTGACCACCGCTCTAACAATACAGCTAACAGTGACAGGAGTGAACGTAGTGGCTTTGTAAGTGGACCTACCAGACACAACTGAGGCGACGCAGGTGGTCCTCAGGATATCGGCGAGTTTCCCGCGAAGGCTGGGGTAATCCGGAACCCAAAGCAGGTTCACGTCCTCGGGGCTCGTCGCCACCATCTGCAGCTCCTTGAATCCGAGCGCGTCTGTCGTCGGAACGACGGCCACTCCTACGATCTTAATCCCAGCGCTCTTGACGACGTTGGCCTGGATCGTCGACGCTACAACGTCGTTGGACCGACCGTCAGTTATTACGAGGATCACCTTCTCACACTGAGGCCGCAACGACTCTTGGAAGAGGGTGAGTGCCATCGCGAGGGCTTCCTGGAGGTTGGTAGAGCCACCGACGAAGGTCATGGCGTTGCAGGCGGCTGAGACATCGGCGCGGGTGCTGTACCGGGGCAGTCTCCAGATGATCCGGGCGTTAGTGTCATAGAGGACCATTCCGACGCGCACCCCGGTCGCCGAGATGTTCAGATACTGCATGACATCGTTGCAGACGAAGTTCAGCAGCGTGTTCCAGTTGATGATGCTGATGCTGCTACTGTCATCCAACGCGAAAACCACGTCCAAGCAACTGGTACAGACGGCTGCACGAGAAACAGAACAACATACGTACTGTTGCATGTTTAAAATTGATTATGTGATGTAATTTGCTGTTGCATAATTATTATGTAATTATGTAATGTAATTTACTATTGCATAAGACGCCGGCGCGATAGAAGTTATTAATTACAATTACATTGATGTGATACGGTATGACGTAGTAAGGTTTATGACGTGATAGATATGATATGATACAGTACAATACGATGTTATACGATACACAATAGGAACGATAGGAATTGTTGAAAATGTGGCGAGTTGTTCTGCCACTCCTTACTCTGTGCTTCTGTTGGTTGAAGAGACGTTGACAGCAGCACAGCCAGAGCCAAGACGACGCCAACCAAGGGCCAACACCCACCGGTGGGTGCAGCCCGTGAACGGAACTTCATCTTGTCCAGCAGATCTACCGCCTGAAAACACACAAACAACGCTGGACTAGTCAGAGCCACCATCTCCTTGTCTATAGATAAATGTAGCGATGCTAAAGACAGATATGTAATGTCCAACACCCGCTTAGCAACGGTCACAATGTTGTCTCTGCATCACCTGCTACCGCTACCCGTTAGATTCAAATCATCAAATCAATTTTATTTGGTAACCAAACACATTTCAAACAAATAGATGAGAAAAACAGGCATGTGAAGAAAATAAACATATCTGATTACACAGGGGAACCTAAAGGGGTCATGAGCCCCGCTTACCAGGGCCCCTATGTGGAGTCAGATGCATGGAGACGGCCTAACAACAGAAGTCCCAACCAGAGATTAAACAACAGAATTATATACAAAAGAAAACTAAAGTCTTAACTATAATTCTTAACTAATAAGTCCAAAAACACATCTAGCAAGAAACCCCATAACCATAAATTAACCATAAATTTTATTACTTCATATATATAAGAAGTTCAGTTAATTTGTTTGAGTGTCTTTAATAAACATACGAAGATTACTTTTAAACAAGGCAATATTAAGTTGATTTTGAACATATGAAGGAAGTAGGTTCCACAGATGGAGTCCAGTAGATTAGATTAGATTAGAATGAATTAGATTAGATTTAATTAGATCAGTTCAGCTCAGATTACTTTATATTAGGTTAATGGATGAAGATTGCGCCTGTGAATAAGCTTGTTCTCGCGGTTTCGCTTTTTGGGTGCTGTGGAAACTTAAAGATTACGAGTAGGCCCACGATTACGATAACGGTACAAAATTAGTTTAGATTAGGTTAGGTCAGGATTAGATTAAATCTAGATTATATCAGAATAGATTTGAAAATAGTTCAGAGTAAATTACGTCATATCAGATTGGATAGTAAAAGAGAGAAACAGATCAGCTCAGATCATTCCATTAACCATTAACATTAAACCATCCATTAACCATTAACATTAAACCATCCATTAACCATTAACATTAAACCATCCATTAACCATTAACATTAAACCATCCATTAACCATTAACATTAAACCATCCATTAACCATTAACATTAAACCATCCATTAACCATTAACATTAAACCATCCATTAACCATTAACATTAAACCATCCATTAACCATTAACATTAAACCATCCATTAACCATTAACATTAAACCATCCATTAACCATTAACATTAAACCATCCATTAACCATTAACATTAAACCATCCATTAACCATTAACATTAAACCATCCATTAACCATTAACATTAAACCATCCATTAACCATTAACATTAAACCATCCGCTCACCTATTGCTCATCTCCCGTTCAGTTACTCTCGGAATCGTGACGTGACTTGACGAGCTTTGACGTGACGTGACTTGACGTGCAGTCGCAGAAGTCAAGTAAGTAAGACGAGGAGAAATGGACTTCAACGAACAAAGCCCCGTCGCTTAGCAACGATTGCTACTGGAGACCAAACTCTGCAAATGATTCAAACAGTCAAATTTTAAAGGTTTTTAAAATGCCTTCTTTTCTGGCTAGATTATTTTTATTTTGCCCTGCTTATTCTCTTTACGACACTGTGGTCTATATTTAGACAATTACGGGTTTGAGCATGCTGAGGAGACTCCATGCAACAACCATCGACACAAAGGCACGATTTGAACTAATTGTTCAACAATCCACTGTGAGACATGGATTACTTTTGCATTGTCTAATTTGTCTGTCTGTCTGTCTGTCTGTCTTTATGTATGTATGTATGTATGTATGTATGTATGTATGTATGTATGTACGTATGTATGTATGTATGTACGTATGTATGTATGTATCTATGTATGTATGTATGTATGTACGTATGTATGTATGTATGTATGTACATGTACGTATGTATGTATGTATGTATGTATGTATGTCTGTATGTATGTACGTATGTATGTATGTATGTATGTATGTATGTATGTATGTACGTATGTATGTATTTATGTACGTATGTATGCATGTATGTATGTATGTATGTATGTATGTATGTATGTATGTATGTATGTATGTATATGTATGTATGTATGTATGTATGTACGTATGTATGTATGTATGTGTGTATGTATGTATGTATGTATGTATGTATGTATGTATGTATGTATGTATGTATGTATGTATGTGTACGTATGTATGTATGTATGTACGTATGTATGTATGTATGTGTGTATGTATGTATGTATGTATGCAATGGTAATGACAATTGCAAATTTCTATAGCTCTACTTCAAGAGAGTCTCATTAGAGGCTATGAATGCATTTATTTATACATGCATATATGTAAACATGCATGTATGTATGTTTGTATATAACTATGCATGCATGCATATATGCATGTATCTATTAATGTATGTACATATGCATATATGCATGTAGGCAAGTATGCATACATGTATGTATGTATCTATAATATATAGTATATGTGTGTATGTATGTACACATACTTATGGATGTGTTTATATATAAAATATATTAAAACGTGTATACAACTATTCATGCATATATATGCGCACTGCATCTACATACAACGTACGTACTATATATATACATATATATATACTTATATGATATGTGTGTGTGTACGCATAAACGCATGATTGTATCTGAGTATGTGTGTACGTGTGGTTCCGGTCTGGCTGTCACGGGCTGTTGTCTGGAAGGAGGACTAAGCCTCCTTTAAAAAAGACTCCGCGGTTGGTGATTGTGCCTACCAACCTGTTGGGTGAGATTCTTCGTGTAAGCAAGACGGGCTGCTTGCGTCGTCGAACCTGCATACCCTCGGGGCAAGACCTATTCTTAAAATACGGGGCAGCCAGAAAAGCAACCTTAGGCATGCTTCAGCGACGCAGCTGTAAGAGAGACCTCTGTGCTCCACCCTTCCTCACTCCCTCCTTACCCCTCCATTCCGCCCCCACCCCATCACGATTATGGCACTGACTGAAAATACATTGCGACAAAAAACAGAAGCCTACATTAGTTGCTTGGCATACACGTCCTAACGTATATAGGCCTACCTACAGACATGCATTCCACGCGTGCATACGTAACTATATCATGCGTATGTGATTTTGTGCGTGGCTTGGGTTCGACATTGAACCAGGAATTGGCCTTCTCTGAGTATTCGGAGACAAAAGTCGAGCATGCTTTTATCATCTATAATCCAGATCCTCAATATAATCCGCTCATCACTATGTGCTAAAGCTGCTTTTATAACCATTATTGTAAACTCCAAATTTCTAAAGCGCCAATCGAAAGCTAATCGCAGGGTACCAGCTAATTCGCAAGCGCCGCGTCGAGTCAGAGGGTTGTCAAAAGGGTAGTCAAAAGGTGATCCGAGTCCGGTTGTCAGAGGGTTACTCTGTCTCTCTGTGTCTGTGTCTGTCTGTCCGTCTTTCTGTCTGTCTAACTCTGTCTGTCTGTCTCTGTCTGTCTCTGTCTCTGTCTGTCTCTCTCCCTCCCTCCTTCCCTCCCTCTCTCTCGTTAATCAACATGAAACTGTTTTAAACTCTGCAACTTGGTCACAATTAAAACACATGCATCATAAGAAAATATTTTATTCGGTCAACTCATTGAAGCTGATGAATTCAAAGCGAAGAGCTCATGAGCAGTGAGATCAATAGGCTACTCCGATCTAAGTCCCTTGACCCAGCAGCTTCCCTAGAAAATTTACAGACAACTTTTAAAATTGTCATTATAGTTCTCTTTGAATCTCAGAGAAGATATGCTATTTATCTGTGACAACAGAAACAAAGCCAACGGTTACTTTAGTAATAGATGACGACCAAAAACCCGTTGCAAAAAACGGTGTTCGGAAATTTTTGACAAGTAGGCCTAAGTAGACTTGCATCTTCAAAAGGAAATTCCCAATAACAATGAAAGTCTTAAAATTTCCAGTTACCTAAGAATGGTCGCCAAGCGATGCGGCACCACTGGTGAGTTTTTAAGTGGCGCTTATAAATGTCAGATTACAATTACAATCACAAAAAGTCACAAAAAGTTGATGACCAGTGACAGTTGGTTTTAGTCGGCTTACAAACACGTGGATCCGAAACTAGTTACAAGCTTTAGTAATTTGAGTTGCAATCGCAACTTTGTAAAGCCCTTGTTCGAGCAAATAATCAAAGACGCTCTCGTAATTTTAATCGTAAACTCCAAATTTCTAAAGCACCTCTCCAAAGTTAAGCGCAAGAGACCAGCTTATTCGCGAGCGCTGCTTCGTATCAGAGGGGTTGTCCAGAGAGCGATATCCAGAGGAGGTCCGTGTCTGGTCGCCAGAGAGACCAGAGAGAGAAAACATTTAGGCCTACGTTTTAGGTCTATGTTTTAATAGGCCTACCTAAATCTAACATCACTGATTCACTTGAATGGCAGACATAAAGCCAAGTTGCACTTCAAACCAAGACAATCAGCATATTCGCAGGTCTAAAATTAGACTAAAATTAGACTAAATGGGAAAACTGTGCAAAGTTTAATGTAAGTTCAATCTCTCAAAATGTGAAACGTGATGGATATAAAGTAATGTAATGGTATTCACGTGATTTATATAGCGCCACTTGAAAAGATCTGCTCCAAATAATATTGTTAATTAATTATATTTAAGTACGTTAACAAGTAAGTAAGCAAGCTAGTCTTTATGCAGATGATTAAGTGAGAAAGTAGGCTTCGAGGTCACCTCGGATTATTATTATTTAATTATTACGCATTTATTAAGCACCATTATCTCATCACCAAGCATCAATCGATGGCGCTGAGCATTTGTGGGTAAGCGATGGCGCTCAGCAGTTGTGAGTGAAGGACTTGTTCAAGGTCCCTACACATTAGTTCATTCATTCATTCAAGTATTTATATAGCACCTCTTCAAGGGGGCTACTCAGAGATGCTCCCGACTCCAGCAACCTTATATATATGTATGTATATGTGTCTGATGTAAATGCATGGCTTGGTAAAGTATTTTCAGAAAAGGAGGCCAATGAAGCAGAGTGCATGCAGCAGTGGATCCGTCTCTCTGGAACAATCTGCGACCGGAAATACGATCACTAGCACCTTAATAGTTCAGGAAACGTTTTCTGCTCGACTTGAGACACATTTTTAGGTGATTTCTAGGTAACCGTGCTGGAACGCCTTTGTGAGTAACTTAAAGGGCGCTATACAATGTATCTGATACATGTATACATACATACATACCTGGTGAAATTGAGCATAGCATAGCGTAAAATAACATAACATAACATAAGATGACGCAACAAGATAACGTAACATAACATTGCATAACATAAAATAACATAGCATAAGATAACGTAAGATAAGATAACGTAGCGTAAGATAAAGTAACATAAGATAACGTAACATAAGGTAGCGTAATAGCATAGCATGCCATTACATAACACAGCAACGATATCATCATAACACAACAGAACATATCACGATACTAGATACCACAACAGCAAAAAACAGCATAGCATGATATGGCACAATGCAACATAACTTATCATGGCACAACAGAACTTAGCATGACACAGTTAAACAAAACATGACATATAGGCTTACTACAGCATAACACGAGTCTCACGTGTTGCGAAACAAAATCTGCTTTAAACGAGGCGATACGCATCACTGGACCCAGAAATCCGATGGAAGTTCCGGATGAATAGTTACAGCTACTCAATATATTTTCATCGCAACAGCTAAATAATTTTCCAAGTGGTAATGATAATGGTAATTTCAAATTTATACAGCGCAACTTCATGACCGACGTATGTATGTAGTATGTATGTGGATGCGTGCATATGTATGTATTGTATTCGGATATTTATAAAGCGCTTCTAGCGGGAGGGCCATTCAGAAGCGCTCCCAGTGCGATAGACCCCGAGAGAAAAAGCAAGTTTTAAGAAAGGTAAAAGAGGAAGAGACGCTACCTGAGAGAATGTATGTATGTATGTATGTATGTATGTATGTATGTATGTATGTATGTATGCATGCATGTATGTATGTATGTATGTATGTATATACCTTTAGATCCTCCTTTGTACCCCAACTTAATATTAACCTGAAATCCAATAATGTTTTATTGCATTTTCTGTTTTTCTTGGGAGCAATAAAAAAACATGTGCTTTGTTATGTTACGTGTGTATATGGACACTTAGTAAAGCACCTACCTCTAACAGTTAGCTAGTCATGAACAGAGTCTAAGCTGGTCAGATTAAACAAATAGATCACAAGGCATGAATCCACTACTCTGAGGTTAAGTCTTTATGAGGCCTGCAGTTTTTATTTACTTCACCTCCTACGGCTCGTTCACGATCATCGTGGTGGTAGTCATTGTCATTAAGCGCATCATCATTTTAATCATCATCATTGTCATCATTATTATGGTCATCAACAGTAGGAGCAGCAAGATTTACATCATCATCATCGTCGTCGTCATCGTCGTCTTATTCTGCTTATTCTTCTACTTGTTCTTCATGTTCATATTCATCTTTGCCAATACAATAACCTCAATATTATCATCACCATCACAACCACGAAAAATAACTTCATCATCATCATCATCATCATCATCATCATCATCATCGTCATCATCATCGATTACAACAATAGCATCATCATAATCTTTGTTGTCATCGTAATCAACCCATCGTTATCGTCATGAGACAGTCAACCACTGATCGTGATATTACATTGGCAGAAACCATTCGCAAGCTGATAGAAACACATTTTCAGAAACTGAAAGGCCAAAGAAGACGAAACTAAACACCTGCTATAAAGGCAACAATGATAACACAACAGCAACAACAAAAATAATGACAAGCACAACAATGACAATAGCAACAAAAAACAACAATGACAGCAGAAAGGGGAAATAAACAGAAACAACTACGCTGGGTCAATCAAATCAGCGGCGAATGTGAACCATAGTTTCTCTCGAAATGATCGATGCTGTCTCCTAGGTATGCGTTGAGCCAGTAATCCAACGATAACGATTTCAAACCCACTTAGTGGACTCCTCTGTGTAACGATTCCGGACACGTTGTTTGCGTGAACTTCTATCTGTCAGCGAACAGTGGAACCACTGGCGTAAACTTGTCCAAAATATTGGGGGATTTGGTTATTCATTCTACACTTGTTGCATTTGGTGTACAGTCCATCTCAATTATTGGGAGGGGGCACGTGCCCCGGCTGCCACCCCAGAGTCTACGCCTATGAGTGGAACTGTTTTGGGATCGGCATAAGATGGGAAGTATACACGGAGCTGTTATGCACTTGCTCCCGTGCCAAGAGCAACCGCACTGGCTCCGGTGTCCAAGACCACTCTGCACTGGCTCCCGTGTCCAAGACCACTCTGCACTAGCTCCCGTTTCCAGGACCATTCTGCACTGGCTCCAGTGTCCATGACCCCTCTACGCTGGTTCCCGTGTCCAAGACCCCTCTACGCTGGCTCCCGTGTCCAAGGTTGATAGACATAGCTAGATAAATAGATAGATATGTGGAGAAATAGATAGATAGCTAGAGAGACAGACATACAGATGGATGGATGAATGGATATAAAGATAGATAGATAAATAGATAGATAAATAGATAGATAGACAGACAGTTAAACAGATAAATAGATAATTGAAATATGCCTAAATGATGCGGACGCTCACCTGAGATGCTCCTCAGTCTCTGAATCCGACAGCGGACAAACGAACAAGGCCCTGCTCCTGTTCGACTACGCTCCGCTCGGAGTCCCTTCGGTCACCCGAGTAGTCGTGGTCGACTCAGCGATCAGTGCAACTCAACTCCGCTGAGACCCTGAGTCGATTCGTCGTTGGTCTGTCACGAGGGCTTCTGTTGCCGCTTGAGCGCCCAGCCATGAAGATCGCCCTCCCCCGGCAACTGGTCGGTCGGTCTCTCGAAGAGGACGGTGCGAGGTGCATACCTTGTTCAACAAGTTCTACCGACAACACAAGCTCACGCATGCTTGCCTGCCGCAACATTCAACGCCACCTATCGGCTATTTTTGGAACATCCGACGGACATATCTTACGCCATCGACTGCGGTTGCAGCCATGCATAGAGTTTTACCTAAATATATAGCCATGTATTATTCATGTATAATGTTATATATATATATATATATATATTCCGCTATATACGCAAGAAGCATCATATATATATATTTTTATAAATACATAGTCTCTCTTAGTCCAAGACTCACGCAACGTCTTACAGAAATATATTTTTTACGTGGTTACTGCTTGCAGCTTATATGCTACTGTCAACTTGCACTGAACATGAGACCTTACATCACCACTAAGGCATAGGGCCTATACTCCATATAATTGTAATTGTAATTAGTAACTTCAACTGCGCCGGTTTCTAATGCACAAGGCATCAACCGATGGCACACCAAAACCAAGCCGTAATCAGGTCAATATCAAGAAGATCAGTCCGTAAGATAGAGAGGCAGCCTGTGGTGGATAAGCAATTTGAAAGACGTCAGTTTTAAGTTGAGAACGAAATAACACAAGCGACTGAGCAGAGCGCACAGACACAGGAGAGAGTTCCAAAAAGTTGTCCCAGCAACCGAAAAAGCTCGCACACCAAAAACAGTTCTTGATTAATTTTAGCTATGACCACACAAAGATAATCAGATGACCTCGTTGAATAATGATAAGTCTGGGGAATAAGAACTGATTTTAAGTATTGTGGCTGGCCAGAGTTCAAAGTTTTATAAACTATGAGTCCCAGCTTGAAACTAATTATTTGCTGAACAGGAAACAAGTGCATAGATCTAAGCATAGGGGTTATATGTTCACATTTGGATGTATTAGTATGGCTCTAGCCAAGGAGTTCTGAACTCTCAGCAGCTTCAGTATTTTTGACCCATTGATACCAATAAGAATCGAGTTAATATTGTAATCTAGGCGACTGGAAACCAATGCATTAGCCAGAGATATCCTTGCATAACGCCTAATTCTGCATATGTCACCAATGAATATAATTATTATGATGTTACAAATGCTGTTTACATGGCCAGTGAGAGATAAGTAGAATTGAAAACAACGCCTAAGCTACGAGGAGCTTCTGCCAGCTCTGTAATTGAGTCACGAAGTTTCAGTTACTTAAACCGGTCAATTTTTAAGTTTCTGCGGAGTGCCCAGTAGCAGAAATTCAGTCTTTGATGGGTTGAGGAGAAGTTTATTGGCCGCTATCCAAGACTGCACCTCATCAAAGACAGCAGACAAAAGCCGCACAGATGAGTCACATGACAGACTGTCATATGAAATGTAGATTTGAGTATCATCAGCATAGAAATGATATCCCAGTGAATGATTATCCAGCAATGTTCCTAGTGGTGGGGTGTATAATGTAAGGAAAGGAGGACCAAGCACAGAACCCTGCGGAACACCACATGCTACCAAAGTTCTAGCTGAATATTAAATACACTGATTCAGTGCGTGGACTAAGATAAGTACTAAACCAATTTAGTGCAGGACCAGAGATCCCAAACCAGTGCTCGAGGCGATGAAGAAGAAAAGAATGATCCACAGTATCAAAAGCAGCAGACAAGTCAAGAAGAACAAGTGCTGTAACCTTACCCTTATCCATTGAGCACATAATGTCATTATGAACAGCGAGAAGTGTGGATTCTGTTGAATGAAACTTATGGTATATGCTGACTGAAAAGGGGAGATTAGTGAGTTTGATGATAGGTGAGTTTGCATGCGATTCATGACTATCCGTTCAAGGATTTTATATATAAAATTCAAGGTTGTGATGGGTCTATAATTTAACAGGTCATTAGGATCAGGAGAAGGTTTCTTATGCAGCGGATAAACTATTGTATGAGCAAAAGCAGATGGGAAGATCCCTTGTGCAATGAGAGAATTGATAGTCAATGTGTGTGTAGGTGTGTGTGTACACACACACACACACACACACACACACACACACACACACACACACACACACACACACACACACACACACACACACACACACACACACACACACACATAATATATATATATATATATATATATATATATATATAATATGTGACCTCGGCCGAGAGAAGGGACCACTTGTCGCAAATGGACTTATTGGCAGTTTCGACAAGCTTACACCTTAGGTAAAATGAGGAAAAAATTTCAGAGCGTTTGGTCCATAATTTATGCACTTTTATCACAAAAATATAAAATATCATTTGGCGGGAAAACGCATAAAAAAATTTAATGTGTCTCTACCCAATGCATTAATGTCTAAATTTAGCCTTAACGCATCAAGTAGCATAAGATTCGTTGTAGTACTGTGAGTCCGAGTTACAGATTGATTAATTAGACGCAAAAATCAATATAATGGTTTAGCGTAAAAACGCGTTTTCCGGCTAATCTAGAAAGCGACAAGTGGTCCCTTCTCTCGGCCGAGGTCACATATATGTGTGTGTGTGTGTGTGTGGTGCTGAGAAATTTGGCTAGGGGGTGGTGGAGCAGAAATTTGGCTAGGGGGTGGTGGAGCAGAAATTTCTAAACAAATTTCTGCCCTGGCGGGGACCCCGACCTCGATTGACAGTCGAGCACGCTAACCCTACACTCTCGAGCACCACCTTAGATGGGACCGATAGATGGGTCCCATCTATATGGGTCCCATCTGCGAATATGGGCTATATGGGCTCCACATGGGCAGGCAGGCATAGTTAGAGGTCGATATGTGGGAAGAGAGACACCACAGACGCAGGTGAAAGAGTAACGCAGAATTTCCCACCATTCAACAAACACGTTTCTTATTCCGATTGGTCGGTTGAAGATAAGAGAAACCGACTTATCTATAGAACACCTGATGCAAAATCCACATCTCCACACCGTTAAATAATACAACAGACGGTTTAAGAAGAAGACAAACAGACACAGACACAAGGACAGACAGCAGACATACACCAACATACAATGAACCTATGGACACATACAACCGCACAGAATGATGACGTTTTAGGTTTTTGCATACTTATCTCAAATCATTGTAAAGCTAAAACTCTGCTTGAGGACGCGAACTCGCGGCTGCTGGTCGTCTCTTACAAAAATCGACCTCTACATCGTTTTAATAGCGCTAGAGTAATTTTAGACCGTATAATATGCTGTATACCTTATGAGTTCACGGTACTTTTCAAGTTATAAACGATAATTTTACTCTTATACGCATTTTACCTATCGATAGTCTTTAAAATAAAATCATACAGATAGAAATAGAACAGCAACGTTGACGAATGATCATGGATGCCTCCGCTAGAACAGCCATTATTCTTATATCTTTGTTGACTTGTCTCGCCATATGTCGAGTTCATTGCGCCATGTTGTGGTTCGAAGAGCCGCCATCTTTGGACGATCCGTGTACCATCACTGTAGTCAGGTAGTATCAATTATTTTGCTATTGTTATTAGTATTATCATTATTATGTTGTTCTTATAACTATTTATCTTACTATACTACTGCTGCCACTACTACTGCCACTACAATTGTATATTTTACTACAACTACTACTACTGCCCACTACTACTACTGTTGTTTTAACCTAAGGTAGTTCATGATCGCTTGGTTTTTCCAAAATGTCCGGAGATTCCCCCACCCATTGAAAGATACCTTTATCTCTAGATTCTTTCTGTCTGGCCCACAGTCTTTCTTCCATTGGTTCAGACTCTCTCGGTTCGACCTAACATGCTACCCGTGTGTTGTGAGCGCTGTTTCAATCGCAACTGTCTATACGCCTCAACCATGAATGGGATTTGTTAGGCGGTTTCGACGTGTCTGCGCGAGACTGCCAGTGAAGACCTTCTCCAGCCACACGCGCATAATTTCTACTCAGATGGAGCTTTGTAGTTGGTGAAACTTTGAGGGGATTAAATGGTGCTGTAAAATGTTTAGAAACAAATGATATAGGCTATAATATAAATATACATGTATAAGTACATACATACATACATACATACATACATACATACATACATACATACATACATACATACACTAAAACGCAATGCATCATCATCATTATCATCATCATCGTCGTCATCATCATCATAATCATGTCCATACATGCTTACATACATACATCATCATCTTCATCATGTCCATACATATATACGCATATGCAATGCATGCATGCATGCATACATATACACGCATACATGCATGCCTACATCATCATCATGTCCATACATACGTACATAGGGCCATACGTGCATGCATACATTATCATCATCATCATCGTCATCATCATCATCATTACCATCAGCACCATCACCATGTCCATACATACATACATGCATACATACATACATATATACGTACATACATACATACATACATACATACATACATACATACATACATACATACATACATACATACATACATACATACATACATACATACATACATACATACATACATACATACATACATACATACATACATAGGGTCTACATACATACGTACGTACATACATGCAGACCTTATGTAAACTGTTGCAGTACAATTTACCATGACTGGGTGGATATTCATCCCTCGGAGAACTGTCTCCACGGTGGAATCGTTTGGTACGCTACGTTTGGCAGCGTTCGGGTCTGGTTCAAGGTAAGAACGGATGAGGAGGAGGAGGAGAGGAAGAGGCGGAAGTTCGAAATGTGTCTGACGGCTGGATCAAACGACAGGGTCGCCATCTGGTGGGAAAAGGACAAAAGTACATGGGCTCCCCTCGCATACCCTCTGAGGCTGGGTAAGCACAGTTTGATATATATATATATATATATATATATATATATATTACTGTATTACGCCATATAGGGGCCTACATGTATTTAATATAATATATTATATTATTATACATAATAAGTAAATATGTGTAATACGCTATACAGTAAAATATTGAATTGTGTTGTAATCGTAAACTCTGAATTTCTAAAGCCCCACACGAAAGCTAAGCGCAGGGCACCAGGTTATTCACGAGCGCTACGTCGTGTCAGAGGGGTTGTCCAGAGATAGATATCCAGTCAGGTCAGAGTTCGGTAACCGGAGAGACGAGATCTACTGCATTCGTATCGTATTGCGTTTGTTAATTTATATAGCGCACGTTGCAGTATAAAGTATTAAGCATAAGAACCCCGAAGAAAGATAGGTTAATTTTAGGGTAGAGAGTAGTTGTAGTACTACCTCCCACCTAAGGTCGAACAGTAGGTGAGAGTCTGTTCCAAAGTGACGGGTCACTCCACAGCGAGAGCCCTGTACTGATATTCACTTACATTTAACAGGCATTAAGTTGACCTGTGACTTTCAGCTGACCTGTCGTTGACCTCTGACCTTTCTCTGACCTCTGACATTTCGCGGACCTTTAGCTGGCTTTTCAATGACCTTTGCAGCCGAGATACCGAGTAAAGATCGATGCCGAAAGTCGGTCAACGGAACGATGACTTTGTTCCTGACTCCGATTAGAGGACGCTTTGTCTACGTAACGCATCTGACTTATGACATCACTCTGCTGGAAGAGACGGAGGAAGACGAAGAGGAGGGAGAAAGCATCTGGAGCTCGTTGTTTTAGAAGATGCTACTTCAATACAAGCGACAGTCAGGGACGAGACTGTCTTTTAAACAGGAAATTTATTCATCGTTTAATTTAAAGTTGAAAGAACTTTAGTAAACTAGCATCAACATCATTTCATTATTACAAATGTAAAATAGTAGTAGTAGTAGTTGTAATAATAATAATAATAATAATAATAATAATAATAATAATAATAATAATAATAATAATAATAATAATAATAATAATAATAATAATAATTATAATAATTATAATAATAATAATAATAATAATAATAATAATAATAATAATAATAATAATAATAATAAAATAATAATTATTATTATACCCTCAGCAGCTTCTTTTTGTTCTTGAATGATTACACTCACCTCGGGTAAAATAGTAATAGAAATAATAATAATAATAATGATAATGATAATAATAATAATAATAATAATAATAATAATAATAATAATAATAATAATAATAATAATAATAATAATAATAATAATAATAATAATAATCAATCCTTATAATGATCCATATTAAAGAAAGCTAATTACTGCTATACTGTTCGTTCTCTGGCTTTTATTGACAGTTCAATGCAGTTCCTCTCCACATTGTGTTCCCTAAGCCACAGCTAAACGAGTAGCTATCTTCGCTCCAGATCTAGTTTCTCATCTTCAAAACACCTCTAGGTCCAGAGGAATCATATGAACTCAAAGGAATCACTTTGCCCTACAAAACTGTGACGACCAATCCATCCTCTCGCCCCACCCTCTTCCAACTCCTTTTTTTCCTTCCCAAGGTCAAGTCGCAAAAAGTATTTCAGCACAGGGCCAAAAGTGGTGGTGGCTGTCACCACTGTCACAATACAAAGTTACGAATACAGAAGGGGGCCCGATAGCGCATTGGATAACATCTGGCGTAGAGTGCGAGAGGTACAGAGATCGAGTCCCATAGGCGGACATGCTTTGTAGGCTGCAATTTGCGCCGTGTATTGCAGGCTGTCTGTTCTGTTAGTAGTTAAGATTTATCGCATAACATGTACATGTACAGCGCAGTGCGTTTGCAGGCGCTTAATTAAAGAATAAATAAAAAATAATAATAAAAAGTACTTTGTGAATTTAAATATTAAATTCTATAGCGCCGGTAACTTACGCAAAGGATCAATGATTGGCGCAAAAGAACCAATCCGTATCCAGATGATCAATCCTCTCTTGACCGCTTGACCTTTTGTTAGAGGTGTATTGACTCCTCTGCATTTGTGTAACTGTTATATCAACATATATTAGCTGTGACTATTTTTCTCGACCTTTATTTCGCCAGCCATTGGAGACCATGCAGTTTATTTGATTGCCGTCTTGTGCTCATCGAAACTACAGGCCCTACTTGTAAAAGCATATAATTATATAGCGCACCACTTCAGAAGAAAATCGTCAGAAGCGCTTTGTCAGGTCTGCAGCACCTACGTAGAGAGAGAGTTTTTTTAAGGGCCGCTATGTATATGTGCAAATAATTACGAAAAGTATGCTATTATTATTATTATTATTATTATTATTATTATTATTATTATTATTATTATTATTATTATTATTATTATTATTATTATCATTATTGTCATTATCATTATTATTATTATTATTATTATTATTATTATCATTTTTATTATTATTATTATTATTATTATTATTATTATCATTATTATTATTATTATTATTTTTATTATTATTATTATTATTATTATTATTATTATTATTATTATTATTATTATATTTTTTAGCCCCAAGGTACATATGATCCCTCGGGGACTTAAATATTAATTAAAATAAGTAAATCATCTGGAACGGCCTCTATTTTTTATGATTGCACAATATTATTATTATTATTATTATTATTATTATTATTATTATTATTATTATTATTATTATTGTCATTTATTTTTTCCCCGAGGTACATATGTGATCCCTCAGGATTACATAAATTTCACAGGAGGATATGACCTGAAATCTCACCTCTAGATAGATTTTCCATTGCCTACTACTTCGGTTTTGGAATTCCCTTCAAAGTGAAGCATTTCAACTCTCAGTCTTGAACGACCAAACAGTTCATTGGATAACTTGCACCACAACTTGAATTATTGCACTATCTCTATGATATTATACAAATCATCAAAAATGATTCAGCGCTACACAAAAATGCGTCATGGAGACGTAATTAGATCGAAGTTGGAAGTGTAGCACCATAGCCTAGACCAATAGAAGCTCAAGCGCAACTAGAAACCAGGTATTCTGGATTAAACTACCGCTTTGAAGCCAGATCAGTTCCGGGCCAGTAATTCCGTGGGCCTTAGATGTGACCCATGTGTACTCTATGCGGGTCCCGTATGGGAATATGAGTCCAATATCGGCTCCACGTGGACATGCTGGGAGAGGTCCAGATCGAAGTCCCAGCCTACTTTTGGCCCAACATAACGAGGCAAATTTTGAAGTATTCTTTTGCTTTGACACAAATTTGATTGAAACGATATTTTAGTATAGAAGTTCTGCTGTCGTAGGTAGGATAGAGCATGATTTTGGCGAACGCAGCAGTAGAAAAAGGTAGCAATAGAAAAGTTATGTTTTTCGATATGATTTGCCGCAGACTCTTCGCGTGAATAAATCAGAATTTGTCGGACACCCTTACCTCTTTGTGAAAGGCAACCTATAGGTGAAATGACTATCAATCAATCAACTAGACATTTATATAGCGCGCTCTTCAAGGTAACTATTCAGAGGCGCGCTCCCAGCCCAACCCCGACGAAAGAGCACAGCCTTACGAGCAGAGAAGAAGAAAGTGAGTGAGGACTAAGTGATATCCCTAGAGCCAAACGGCAAACAGTGAATGAATGAACCCCGAAGAGGCCAGATAAGGTCGCTGTCAATGACAGTGGCAATAATTCTGGTGATAGATATTTGAATCCACTCCGTGTATCTGTGCGTTCTGTTCAGTCGCTTGTGTCATATCGTTCTCATTTTAAGTCGTGCCTTATCCACCATAGGCTGCCTCTCTGTCCGAGCGAACGGATCTTCTGGATATTGACCTGATTACGGCTTGGTTTTGGTGTGCCATCGGTTGATGCCTTTTGCATTGGACATCGACGCGATATAATATTACACAAGCAGAGTTGATGTGGACTACAATAAGACAATGATGTGACCCTTTGAAATAGTTAGGAAAAACTGATTGCCAGAGTAGGCCTATACAGTGATAGTGCTTTGAAGCTAAACATTTTACGTTTTAAGTGTTCTGGTAACACTACTGTGTCTATTCTTAGAGAACACTACTGTGCAGATTTAGTCCGCAACAAAGGAGACAATTTCATCTGCCTTCAGGTTTACGTCTACCACCTTTTGAAGACACGGTAGCCGATTCGTTAGACCGCTCTCCTTGTAACGCGGACGGTTTACAGATCCCACCAACGGTTTACTTTATCGAGATCTTGCGAAGTCCTTCTTTCAAAATTGCTAAGAGCCATCGACTGATGCTTAGTCGTTAGATCGCGGCGCTTAATAAATTAATAATAACCATAATAGCTTTTCTTCTAGAAGCTTGACCTATGACGAAGAAAAAGCTGCGGCTCGAGCTTTTCAGTTTGTCCCTTCCACAGTTTCGTAATCGCCTGAAGTCTGTATTATTCGACAGTAATTTCACTAGTTCAGGTCGGGAGCGCCACTGATGAGTTTTTTTTCTTGAAGTGGTGCTATATAAATGTCAGATTATAGTTATAATTACAATTACAGTCTCGTTGAACACTGGAAACAACTATGCCTTACCAAATAAAGACTATAATATACAGAGAGCAAGATAAAGCACTCTCGCAAGTATGGCTGGCGCAGCAGTAAACTAGGTCGCCCAGTCAGCGTTGACCGTGATTGGTTGGCTTTGTAAGGTATCATGTCTTGACTGGCTGGTTTTAAACTAAACCCATCGGTTGTTATGGGTTCCACTCTAGTTTAGGCGTTGGGATACGCTTTGACCCACTTTCCTGCTTTTTGGTTGGTTGAGCTATCTTCTTCCTCATCCTCCTATAATCTTAAAATTACCAAAACTACAATGACCATAGCTAAATAATCTCTCACAATTTGACTGCCTGTCTGTCTGTCTGTCTGTCTGTCTGTCTGTCTGTCTGTCTATCTGTCTGACTGACTGCCTATTGTCTAGAAAACTTTCAATTGGAAAGATGTCGTTAATGACGTGGTCCAGTGCGAATGGTCAGAGATAAGCAGTCGATTTGATTATTATCTACACCGGTTCGACACAGACTGTTTTATCAATATTCTCTAATGACGTGTCTTTCTAGTGTACCAGTAGGTCCCAATCTGGGCCCCGATGGAGTAACTCTCATAGGTTCACTCTCATCCAACAGGTCTATGAAAAACACAGTCAGCAAGCCTCGGGAGTTCCCTGTTACTTGAAAGATAGATGGTTTCAGCTGTCAACTTCATCGAAGCGAGTAATTAGCATTCGAGTTGGTTATTATAACTGGTAGTATTTTCTATCTCAAGTTTGTATAGACAGCTGATTTAAAGGCTTCGATAATTATTCAGCTTCATATTTGACAATTTTCAACTTGAAAACCAAAGAACTACTTCCGGAAAGCAAAAAATCTCAAATATAAGAATCCGGCAGTTTCGGAGTCATCAAGCTGATTGTACACCAAGATGGAGACGGCTAGAACAGCTATTTTTCTAACATCTTTGCTGTCATGTCTCGTAATAAGTTACGTTCAATGCGCCATGCTTTGGTGTGAACAGATGCCGTCTTTCGACGATCCCTGTACTACTGTCGTAATCAGGTAAGTTCATCCAATGCTTTAATAATTTAATAGTCTATTTTCGATATTTTAGTTTAGTATTTTACCTTAATATTTTATGTAATATTTTATTTATGATTCTTGAAGAACAAGAGGCAAGGATGTAAATATTTAGAGAGAGAATGACTTCTGTCGTCGGCTTCAATAAACTGAACTCTATCAAAACCACGACTCGTCATAGATAAATGCTGTAGCCTAAGCACTGAAAATGCTATAGCTTATAAGCACCGCAGATGATATAGCCTAAACACTGCAAATGTTATAGCCTTAAACACTAAATGCTAATTGCTAAATGCTATAGCCTAAACACTGAAAATGCTATAGCCTAAACACTGAAAATGCTATGGTCTAAACACAGAAAATGCTATGGCCTAGACCAGTGGCGTAGCTAGGATATTTTGCGCCCGGGGACGAACTATGAATTTGGCGCCCCCTCCCCCCCCCGTTTTACTATTTCACATTTTCCACAAAAGTAATCGAATGGCAATTTTAATTTTTTTTATGAAATAAAATATGAAAAATACAGACAGTACATGCATGTTTCCCCTTAGTGCTCAATGGGGCGTCAAAATCATGCCTAATAACTTATTTGTAAGTAATGAGGATATAATTGGATATATTTGGGGCGCTAAAATTAAATCTTATGCATTCATTTGTGATAAATTAGTTAAAATTGCATCAAAATTAAGAGTAAAATTATTTATCTTAACCCTCATTTTGGCGCCCCTTCCCTTGGCGCCCGGGGACACATGTACCCCCCTGCCCCCCCCTAGCTACGCCACTGGCCTAGACATTATAAACGCTACAGCCTAAACATTCTAGTCTTTTGTAACTGTGTTTTACGCTACATCGAAATTCGTTACATTATGTATGCCTACGTTGTGTTATATCAAGATAAGTGAAGCAATGTTGGCTTACATGTATATCACATGAATTAACATTATTTGCATTAATTTACAATACTTTACTAATCTTTACGTTTAATTACATGGCCATTACGTGAAGCGAGAAGGCGCATGATTGGCAAAGTATCCATCCGCCGGCAAGGTGCCTCCAGGGAGGAGTCATCTGGTTGGGTACCTTCGGACGGGTCAGGGTGTTTCTCAAGTACGGAACCGATAAGAAGAAGATCCAGGAGTTCGAGTTTTGCCTGACGGCTGGCTCACCAGAGCGGATCTACATCTGGTGGGACTCAACGAAGGAAAGCTGGTCGCCGATCTCTTTTCCCCTCAAGACCAGTCAGTCTGTGATTTCTCCTTTGCAGTGCATCCATCCATTCACCCATCCCTCCAGCCATTCATGTATCCATCCATATTTCCATTCATCCATCCAAACTTAAATCATCCATCCATCTTTCCATCCATCAATCCATTCACCTATCCAAACATCATCAATCATTCATCAATTCAAATATCTATCCGTCCATCAATCCATCCATTCATATATCCATCCATTCTTCCATCTTCCATCCATCTACCAATCCCAGGCCCGCCGAGAGGGAGGGGCAAGGGGGGCAAATGCCCAGGGGCCGGCAGTTTTTTAGGGGCCCGGACCGGGCCCGCAATCAACTTATGAAAAATATTATAATCTGTTATACAAAGTTCATGATTTATGCTTTTTTAAATATGTTATCTGACGCTTAACTACAATCAGTTTAAACTATAGACCTAAGCATCTGAATAAAATCATAGTTGTCAATCAATCAATCAATCAATTGGACATTTATATAGCGCGCTCTTCAAGGCAACTATTCAGAGGCGCTCCCAGCCCAACCTCGACGAAAGAGAACAGCCTTAAGCGCAGAGAAGAAAGAGGTGGACGAGTCTCGAGGGAGAGACCGCAGTCCAACAGGAAGGCCATTCCAGATAGTGGGACCGGCAACGGAGAATGCTCGCTGTTGCATGGTATATAGGTACAATATCGTACGGTCGTATCGGCACTTTTATTGTTTCATTTTTTTTTCTCGTAGGGCCTATAGACGTACGATATTATATTTATATAAAACCTAAATATAGTTTAGAGGCCCGTGACTGCTCTGCCTAGGGGCCCGTGACTCTGCTGCCTAGAGGCCCGCGACTGCTTTGCCTAGGGGCCCGGGATTTCTGTCGGCGGCCCTGACCAATCCATCCAACCATCCAGCAATTCATCTATCCATCCATCCTTCCTTCATCCATCAATCCACATATTCATCCATACTTCCATCTTCCATCAATCCATCCATCCATCTGTCCATTCATACATCTATCCATCCATTCATCCACCAATTCATTCATTCACTCACTATTCATAGACGCAAACAACAGGTACAGCTATTCAGCTTGGGCGTTGACCGAAGCTGAGCCACCTACCGAATGAAATTGTCTACCACATCTACAACTACACACCAAAGATGACGTGAACTACAGTAATGTCATCACTTGACACCTCTAGACAACCCCTCGGACTTGACGCAGCGCACGTCCCATGCACATCTACGCGTGAGGATACCGGTTAGCATACCAGAGATTTAAACTTCGGGCTAGCACGGTCCGTACCCGGGGACCTTAGATGGAGTGGCACGATTCAAACGGGCAGCGGTGGTGAAGGATCTCACCCGATCAATTCATTGAAACACGAGCAGGGTTGAGGTCATACGGTCGTATAAATAAAAACGTGTACAATTACATTTACATTACTTGTGTGCATGTTTGCATTTCAGTTGAGCTTCCGAAGAGGGATCTGTGTAAGACGTCTATAAATGGAACCATAAACCTGTACCTGGAACCACCGTGGGCCTTTCCACAGATCATGGCCTACTTCAGCTACAACATTACTCTGCTCGACGACATCGAAGGAGAGAAGGAGGCACAGACGGAAGAAGACGAAGGATTTTTCTCATTTTAACTCGTAAAAACCCTACAAGAAAAAAAACTCACGGGAGATCGGAACTGTAAAATATGTAATTGTCACAAATGGCGTAGGTATTGAGCAGCAGGGAGCAGCTATTATATCAGACTTTTTTTCCATTCCACTATTAATTTCACAGTAACTTCATATGCCCCCTAGCCAACTCAGGTATAATGAGTACACTGACCGTACACTGTCGGTGGGAAGATGAAACGACGAGGGAAAGGACTAGCCGCCAGCCCTCATATATGCCGAGGCTAAGAAAATGAAGTCGCTAACACTTCATACCCATGGCTGACTCAGAACTAGCTTAGGGGAACTGTTCTTCTTCTAATGCGAGTCCTACCCGTCAAAGCAGAAATTTGTCTCACGATTTCTCCTCAACCTGCGCACCTCACCAATTCAGCTATAATGCATGTATTGATCGTACACTGTCGGTGGAATGAACAGACGGCGAGGGAGAAACTGGCTACCCGCCGTCATATGCCGAGGCTAAGAAAATGAAGTCACTGACAATTCACACCCATAACTGCCTTACAAACTATAGCTTAAGGGCGTGTTCTTTTTATTAATGTGAGTCGCAGCTAGTACCCGTATAAGGTGACATGTGAAAGTATACCTGCAAATAAAATTAACAATACATCATCTATGTACACTGTATGTATGTACATTTATGCATGATATTGTATTGTATTTCAAAAACTTATAAAGCGCCTCTACCCAGTGCTCACCAACCAGAGGCGCTCCCAGTGCGAAAGTTCCCGGGAATAAAGGCACGTTTTAGGGCAGCGGAAAAATGTGGCAGAACCACCAGGTAGCAGGGTGGCACGGACTCAAGGGGGGGGGGGTGATTCCATAATGAAGGACCAATACTGACAAAGGCACGGGACTGGGTCATGGCAGTTCTCACATCCTGGGAACAAACAGGTCAAGACATTCAGAGGACCGAAGCGAAGCGAGCCAGCCGAGATGGGCCGATGTATGGAGTAGCAGAGGTTTTTCTAGGGGTAAGTCCCACCTAAGAACGGCAGATGAGGATAAATACCTTCAGCTGTATGCAGGCAGCAAGAGGAAGCCAGTGCATATTTGCATACATGTATAGATACAAACTGATCTGAACTAATCTTACCTAATGCACAAAGTATCAATCGAAGGTCATTGCAAGGTTTCTCCAGTTTATTGTATATGGTATACATCCTGTATAGAAAGGATAAAATAGTGTGGAGCTGAATATGAAGCCATACGTGCATATATATATCTTAGACTATATATGTATGTATATGCATACATCTTGTTTAACACGTCTGAATAGTCATACATATATACTTCGTAACAGTTAAGTCTGTAGGCATAGGTTAATTAATACCTCTTAGAAATACAATGTCTACATTCTGTAGACATTGACCTTCTCATGTCCAAGGTGCGATCTGGAAGAAGATAGAATACAAACACCTCTCCGTCGACAGGTCTTTCTATTCCCTTTAGGAGACACATTTCCCCATCTATTTCGTTCCCGTCGTTAGGTCATTTCTCCACTAATCCGCACCCTGACCTCCATTCACCGATTATTGCTACATTTCCCGAGATACATAATATATTTACAGACGTCAATGTGCTTGAAAGAATAGCCACAATGTGCGTGAAAATCAAAACTGTATTTGAAACTACATGCACTGAACTGGCCTGAAGTTGCCGAATAATCAGAGGAAAACTAAATGTTCCTATCACAACTAGTTAAGAGATTAACAATTTCAAAGATGTAGGGCTGTGGCTCTTGGCTGCTACTTTAAGAAATCGTGTGTAGAAGTTTACCATAACTAGACCCCTCCCCCTAAATCGTTGTGCCTAGTGGTCTGTGCATGTTTACGAGTATACCCGGTATACTAACATGGAGCGAGTTCGTAGGCCTCTGAGGGTGCCAACAATGAAATCTGTAAAAAGCTTATTAATATGAATATTTGGGTGACTTGGTTATTTGCATAATAACCGATGTACGCAGCTTTCAATTAGGCTAGCAAAGGGACACGCGAAATTGAGCTTTTGTTGTTGGGTATTGTAACAAAATTGAATGCAAATATACTCGACATAGATATAACTCTACTATAAATGATCTACCGCTTGATAGGCAACACAAAAAGGAATATAAGTTTTACAGCGTACCAGAGGCTCCGATATATGCTATGAGGACTGAGGGACCTCGCACACAGAAATCGAAGCCTAAGAAGTTGAAAATAAAATTATATGCATTGCTGAGGAGCCAATTTTTGCATAAGTTCTTCGGTGTTTAGTAGCCTTAGTGACAGTGCCTCAATTACACAACCCCATGATCGTGGGGTCATACTAAGATCTAATGACCATGGTCGAACTGGCTTCCTCTTGAACCTCCCATTGTTCAGGATGTGCGAGTCCTTGACTCTACCTCTGCCCAATGACTCCACGTCATACCGCTAGACTATCCCTTTGAAACTCAAACCCTTTCTATCACATACATCACTTATTTTTTATTTCTTATCGGTGCATCCGCTATTTTATCTATGTCAGTTTTCTTTGCATAGCAGCCTATAGTACATGCCTGGTATAATGAGAACAGACTTCAGTTGAACTCGGTTGGCATAAATCAAACTCTATTGTTGAGTACGTCTAGAGCAGACAGCCACGCAACCACACACCTGCATAGGCAATATCAAAGCTCAACAATTTACTATTGTGACATTGTCACAATGCACCCATGCACACACACCTACGTTAATTTTACCGTTTGTTTAGCCTAAATGTTGCCCGAGCCTAACCAATGGCTGGGTTCCCCTTCTCAAAAATATTGCAAGGACCCGGGCGCCAGAAGCCCTCCCCCTGTGCTCGACGCCATGCACTTCACAGGACTCGCTTTGACCAAATTTATGCCTACTTGACTTCCGAGAGTGTTTCTTGCAAAGTACGGTAACCTTGCTCACTATGATTTCTGAAGACTTCAAACACAAAGCGGAGAAAGAAAAAAGTCAAATTGCAGAGGAAAGAATGCGCTGCAGAGGGCAACAGCATTTAAGACGCTGAAAAGATAGCAGTTTATCATTATCATCATCATCATCATCGTCATCATTATCATCATCATCACCGTCGTCGTCATCATTATCATCATCGCTTTACTACTAAGGTTGTTCCTGTTGCCCTTGAAACCAAATCCGTAATGAATGCTAGGTCAGTGCTATCAGTGGGGCCCACTGATAGCACTGACCTAGCATTCATTACGGATTTGGGACACAATCCAACTCGCATTTCCGGGGCTACAATAAAAATTAGGCACCTGTTTCGGCGCCTCTTCCTAATGTTGCTCATCGCAGGACTTGTGCCTTGTCAGATCTGAATGAAACGTATCCGTTCCCCATGTCATTAAGTGTCTCCGGACAATTACTTTTTATCTCCTGAATACTTTTATAATAATATTCTAATAATAATAATATTCGTTTGATATCTTCAAACTGTCAATAACGCAGTATGATTACAAATCAGTATGAATGGATGATCACAAGTTATAACAGGAGTCGAATTTAACTGTACATGGCAGCCATGCAAGGCGCCCATCACGTCCTACATCTCATTTTAACAAACGCGTCATCTCGCGAAATAAAGGCCGAGTGGACCTAAATTTGAGAGGGTTGCGGGAAGCGATCCCGCTACCGCTTGCTCTTCACGCCAGTGATGTTAGCACTACTCTATGGACCCCCCCCCCCGTATTCGTAGTTGTACTTGAGACCAAAGTACTTGTGCTTGAGGAAAAAATACTTGTACTTGACCTAAGTCCTTGTACTTGAAACCTAAGTACTCGAAACATCTCTGTCTTTGAGAATCAGCAATACAAAAATGGTCAGGCTATACGCGTGTGCGAGAGCTCGCAAGTGGCGGCTTTCCAACGATTTGAGCATGGCTTGTCTAGCGGTGAACTTCTAACTTTATCGAACTCTAATATCCGACAGGAAAGCGAGAAGCACCTTGAAGAGCTACTTAGAATATAATTAGGGTAAACGAAATTGTATCGTTGGGACGATATCTCCCTTTGAAATCGCCGCTACCTGTCTCCACACGGCCAGGATGCTATTCAGATCGTGAACGTGAGAGAACATATAGTTGTACCACTGAGATCCCGTGAACTTCTCAGCGAGTTGTTTCCCGTCGAGAAGGTAGTGAGACGCGTAGTTCGTGTGACTGATACTTCCGGCCCTGACCGGAAGTAGGCCAGTGACGTAGACGTCGTCGACCCAGAAGAAGGGAACCTCGACGGAAGCGCGTAGGAGACTGGTCGCAACATCCGTGGACATGATGAACGCACTTCCGGAGCAGTACTTCGGATACGTCGACTCCTTCCATTCCGTCTCTTCCACCTTCCACTTTCCGTCTCGCATAACGGCCATGTTTTCCCAGACGAGACAGAGGAGAAGTCCCTGGCAGGGTTGAGGATAGCACCGGAGCACCTGGAGCTGAAGGTGTTTTAGGAGGATGAAGATATTTACGAAGATATCGTCATCCGTCTTGAGAACGAATTTCGATCGCGATCCGCAGCTGGAAACCCACTTCAACGCGGCGATCGCCTTGTACGTAAGGTTCCTGTAGCTGTCCGTAAATCTGTCTTGAACGATATCTCCATAAGCATCAGCCTCGAACTGTAGCTCGTCGTTTTCAAGGTCGTTAGTGCTGACGCCCATTACGAATATTACGCGAACGATGACGTCATATTGGCTGACGTCACCCCACGTCTGACGTATGACCATGCGTCGCCTCTGGTTGCCAGGCGCAGAGTGGACGTAGACGACGAGGAATACGTCATCCATGTGTTCGCACAGCGCCGACGCGTTGATGACGTTTGCGAAAGAGTGAGGATTCACGACATTTGTACTTGCCGTTTCTCGAGCGGTATGCTTGAACTGGAAAAAGTGGAGAATGTTCTTCCAGAATCCCGAAGATAGGAAACCTTTATCGGTCTCCGGAGTTTGATCTGAATTTTCGAGCTTAATGCTTGCTCTCGTAGTACTGGCACCGTTCAAGTTCAGTGAAGGGCGGTCATCGGGGATAACCGCTTGTCGATGTTGGTCAAGTTCCATTTCGAGAGGCGTCCTTGAGAACAGTCTGAGTTCTGGATCGAAATCCTGAGGATTATCGCGCCGTAGATTCTTGTTGGAGTTGTTTGAAATGATGATGGCAATTAGGTTGTAGAATGCGTAGACGTAGAAGCAGAGAGATAGAAGAGCGCAGTAACGCCAGACGAAGGTACGTCGAACAGGTTGGGTAATCCTGATTGGTATCATCTTAGACCTACGTCATGCTTCACTGACTCCTCAGGTTTAATCAGTCGTCATGCTTCACTGGTTCTTCATGGTCTAATCGGTCCAAGCAAATACAACATAAGGACTACGATTACGATTACGATGGTTACTTTCATGTGATGCCAAAATCCCTAACCGCCGTCCAACGACGTGCCCACAAGATCAGGTTGACCGAGATGCTGAAGACGATAACGAATTTCCACACCAAGAAGTGCAAGACAATGGACAGCTACATAGTCTTTGTTTATGCAATAAGCACGTATATATATTTATACGATAAACATATATATATTAATCAGAAAGAACAATAATCCAGCTTTGGTAGACTTCTAAGGCAGCTATAGCTGTTATAGCTTTCGTGTTTTACGACGGTTATTGGAGCAGAGTAGTTCAGTTGGCAGCGATCCACCTGTAATACAAACGGTTCACTTTAGCCTTACAGGTAATCGCAATCGTCATCGTGCATTCCGAATATCTAAAGTGCTACTTAAAGCTTAAAGGAACTATAAGGCCCGAGAGAGAAGGAGGTCGAGGAGTTAAGACAAGAGAGAGGAGGCAACAAGCTACTGTATGTAGTGATAAAGTAATGATTCATAAAGATGTACGCAGATTGAAAACGTAATCGAATTCAACATCAAACTGGACCAAATATCGTTGAGATATCCACGCTGAAAGCAAGAAGTCAGGCTATGCAGAAGATACAGCCCCCGTGTCCCATAGCAGAGGACCGGAGGATTATCATCATCTTCAACCCTTTGGCCGTTGCGCCGGCTTCGGACGAACCCCACGACTCAGCGCCAGTGCATATATAGTTACTCATCAGAGTAGATTACATCGTATTATTAACAAGACCGGATTGGATTTAAATAGACTGGATTATATTAGAATAGGTAATACTAGAACAGATTAGTTTTGAGTTTCTGTGGTCAAGGTCTCTGGCTCGTTCAGGTTGACACACACTCAAGTTCTCCTTTCTTTAGAGTTCCTATAGCAACTTGTAAACATATTCGTTACATTTACACATTACATACACGTCTTATTGTATAATATTGCATGCACACCTGATCGGCTTCATCTACAATCGATTCGTAAATATTTCTTTTCCGCAGCAGCTGCTCTATGTCAACAATTTTAATCAGAAAACGTCAATCATGGTATCTCATCCAACCTGCTCTATATCTTACAGCAAAGACCTAGTAAACGAGAACCCTTTGGCTCACCTGTACAGCCAAAGTCAACGTAGAGTCTACATGTCCGTTGTATGGCTATTTCCGTGTTATAAAATTACCAAATCTGCATGTACTTCGCCGATAGGCTTTGCGGCCACCTGTCTGGCCTCCTTGGCTCTTGACCTGTTATCGGCCTGTGACAGATCTCAGCCTGTTTCACAGCCAGCCGCAGAGGCCTGCTCTTCGCTGACTCCTTCTAGCGTGTAGCATATGTTAGACGCTGAGTTACGTGACAGTTATTACGGCCAGCCGCTCAACAGTTGATGCTTAGTCACTGGGTTGGTCATCAACGACCGTGTCGACCTAGGAAGTAGCTACACAACGAGGAAGTACCTTAAAGGTGTTTCCTTCGAAGCCTTTTTTGCCGTTCGAAACAGTTCGTGTAAAAACTAAATGCTTGAAAACAAATAATCTAAAGAATTATGCTCAAGGCATCGACCAGCCTGGAGCTGACATCAAGACGGAGACAATTGGCGAAGAGTCAGGGAAACGACATGCTTTGGAGAGGGACACGACACTGATGATGACGATTATGATGATGATGATGATGATGATGATGATCATGATGACAATGACGATGACGATGATGATGATGATGATGATGATGATGATGATATTGATGATGATGATGATGATGATGATGATGATGATGATGATGATGATGATGATGATGATGATAACGTTGAAGATGATGATAATGACAATTAATTATGATGATGGTGATGATGATGATGATGATGACAATGATGATTATGATGATAATGATGATGATGATGACAATGATGATTATGATGATCATAATGGCAACCAGGGTGACTATGGCAATGATTATGATGATGATGATGACAATTAATGATGATGACAATGATGATGATGATGACAATTAATTATGATGATGATGATGACAACGAAGATGATGATGACAACGAAGATGATGATGTCAATGACGATAATGATGATGACGATGACTACTAATGATGATGATGATGATGATGATGATGATGATGATGATGATGATGGTGATGATGATGATGATGATGATGATGATGATGATGATGATGATGATGATGACGACAACTAATGATGATGATGATGACAACCAATCGATGGTCATTTCAGACAAAACCAGAACGAGAACTCACCTTTGCGACACTAGGTTGAAGTCTGAGAAATCAGAAAAGCCAGTCTGAACAATATAAGATTATTAACAGGAGATATTAGGCATCTTCCTACACAGTAAATGAGCAATTGAGCACCTCCCTAAGTGACGCTCAGGGACAAAGGAACTTACTTACTTACCTACGCGTGCTACATTGGAGTCTTCGTCACACAAGCATTTCGCTCTGTTGTCAGTCCCTTTGTCCAAATGGCTCATCGAGTAACAATAATCAATGTGATAGGACTACCAATATCTCAATCCAACCGCGTCAAAATCAATAATTCCGCCTCGCCCCACCCTCCCCTCGAATCCCCCACCCACCCCGATATTCCCTTTCTCATCGCGTGAAATTCATTCATTAGGAGATTTGATCTGCTGGACACTTATATATATATAATACATATATATACATATATATATATATACAATAATACATATACTCATATATATATACATATACACACACATATATATATATACATATATACATATATATATACATGTATACAACATTAAAACAATATTGAAATTTCAGGTTATAATGAGTCCTGCACAGCTGTTTCATAGCAGTATACATTATTATGCAAGCCTTTATCTACAGTGAATAGGACATATATATATGTGTGTGTGTGTGTGTGTGTGTGTGTGTGTGTGTGTGTGTGTGTGTGTGTGTGTGTGTGTGTGTGTGTGTGTGTGTGTGTGTGTGTGTGTGTGTGTGTGTGTGTGTGTGTGTGTGTGTGTGTGTGTGTGTGTGTGTGTGTGTGTGTGTGTGTGTGTGTGTGTGTGTGTGTGTGTGTGTGTGTGTGTGTGTCCAATAACAGTATATATATATATATACTTATATATCATATGAGGTCTATTGCAAGTGATATATATATCCGATAGCAGTAGGCTCTATATATAATTATATGCATGCTCTACGTGTAGTCTTACACAAAAGTGTAAGATGATATATAGCGCGTATACGTATAATTATATACAATACAGTAGAATATACATAAATAATATATAGATCTAGATATATAGATGTATTATGTTCCCGCGTTGACAATATGTCAGAGCGGACACTTGCATGATGGCATTCGGCGAGGTAAAGATGGACGAGAGATTGGAGACTGTGGATGACTGGATGGATAGAGATGGATGGATGTACGAATTGAACAGTTGGTTGTTACGAAACAGATAGACAGAGACAGACAGACAGACAGACAGACGGACAGACAGACAGAGAGAGAAAGAGGATAGAGGGAGAGAAGGAGAGAGACACAGATGGATGGAAAGAAGAAGACACAGACGGAGAAGGAGGGCGCCATAGAGGAGTATAGAAGGATAGATACAAAAGAGTGAAAGGGATGGAGACATAGAGAGATGGAAAGAGAGAGACATAAAGGAATATAAGGAATGAAACATCGATGGGATGGAAAGAGGGAAACAGAGGGACAGAAGAAGGGATACATAAAGGGAGGGAGGGGTGGAGGTCTGCGCGTGGATGTCTCTATAGCCGCTCCATCAATTCTATCTACAATATTTGAACATTTCCGGCTGAGAGCGTCCTCTGGTGGCGGTGAAGTGTCGGACTGGGAACCAGACCAGGACGACGATGGAATTCCGATGCCAGTCCAGACGGAGCCAGAAGTGGCGTCGTCTTGTATCCAGGCGCTGGAATTCTTCCGTCTTTGGGAATCGACCAGAACGATGCAAGACTACAGGCGGCAGATCTAGATTGGCTGAGATACAGTGGAATAAAAACGTTTAAAGCTGCCCTCAAGGGAGACATACATATGCACATACATGCAGACAGGCAGCCAGACAGACAGACAGACGGACAGACAGACAGACAGACAGACAGACAGACTGAAACAAGGACTGACGTAAACATATATATATATATATATATATATATATATTATATATATATATATAAAGATTGAGGCAGAGAGAGTCAGAGAAAGAGAGAGTCAGAGAGAGACAGACAGACAGACAGACAGAAGAGGCATAGTGCAGACACAGATCGATAGGGAAACACAGAAAGAGAGATATGTATAAAGAGAGAAACTGGGCACAAACAAACAGAGAGAGAGAGAGAGAGAGAGAGAGAGAGAGAGAGAGAGAGAGAGAGAGAGAGAGAGAGAGAGAGAGAGAGAGAGACAGCGACAGGGAAGGGAAAAACTCAGATGCAGAGGGATATACAGAGTCACACAAAGAGATAGAAGAAAACATCCACACATAGAGACAGAGACAGAGACAGAGAGAGTGAGAGAGACAGACAGACAGACAGACAGACAGACAGACAGACAGACTAAGAGTGTGTTGATGGCAGAATTGGCGTTGTGTTAGACTGAGAGAGAATCGGTTGAGTCGATGGGAATTAAGTCGCAACTGTTCTTTGTTCTTCAGCCTCACAGACATCAGCTGACGTCGATTCTCTTCGATTCCAGATGAAAGCAGCAAATAAGAGAAAAGACCATTTATATCACATCTTTCAGCAGTCCTCTTCTCTCTGTCTGGCTGTCAGTGTGCTTGTCTCTCTGTCTGGCTGGCTGCCTGTTTGAATGTTTCTGTGTGTGTGCTTGACAGTCTCATCTGCGTCTGCTTCTACAATCCTCTGTCTGTCCCTCTGTTCCTATCCGTAAGTCTGTTTCTCGCTTTGTCTAAGTGTCTGTGTGTGTCTGTCTGTGCGTATGTCTGCCTGTGCGTATGTCTGTCTGTGTGCTTGTCTGCATTACTCTCAATCTGCTGGCGTCTGTCTATTTGGCTGTCATTCCTTCTGCATCTCTGACTGTCTGTGTCCATCAGTCTCTTGTATCTCTTTGTTGTTTTTTCCGCAAGAGGGACTTAATAAGGACTTGAGTGATGAGGTCAGAGAATGAAAGATTCCAGTCAGCTTTGTCTTCATCATTCTTCTTCATCACCACCATCAGCATTACTATCATCATCAGCAGCAGCAGCAGTAACAGCAGCAGCATCATCATCATCACTATCATCACCATCATCATCATCAACATCATCACCACCATCACCATCACCATCACCATCATCATCATTATCGCAATCATCGTCATCTACATCAACATCACCATCACCCCAAACAACACCATTATTATTATTATTTTCATCATCATCATCATCATCATCATCATCATCATCATCATCATCATCAAAAACAACAACGACAGAATGGTATCATTCTCCTACCTCGTTTGCTATAGCGTTTTCGCTGAATCCTTCAAAGCTACTGTACGTGCGCATTGCCACTTTAACGACGAGCTGCATTGGTTTCCCAGTCGCTTTTAGTAGACTGTCGTCGTTAAAGTGTTAATACCTTCGAAGCCTCTCTCAGAACTCGTTCTTTTGAAGCCTTTCGGCTGAAGGAGATTTTGACTGAAGCACACATACGACGACAGCAAACCGAAAACTTTACGGGTTTCAACATGGCTTAACAGCGGATCGTCGCTTTCAAAGGACACGTCGGGATTGGAACCTTGGAAGAAAAAGGGAGTGGAAAACGCATTGCCAATGCACCACTGTGGTCAGCTGGCTGCATTGGTTAGAGAGTATGTATGGAAGGAAGTGGGGACGGAAGTATTGAAGGAGATGTGGAAGGAAGTATAGAAGGAAAAATAGAAGGATGGAAGGAAGGATGAAAGGAAGAATAAAGGAAAGGAAGGATGGAAGAAAGAAAGGATGGATGGAAAGATGTAGGAAAGGAAGGATGGAAGAAAAGATGTAGCAAAGGAAGGATGGATGGAAAGATGGAGGAAAGGAAGGATGGATGGAAGGAAGGATAAAAGGAAGAATGAAGGAAAGGAAGGATGGAAGGAAGAAAGAAAGGATGGATGGAAAGATGTAGGAAAGGAAGGATGGATGGAAAGATGGAGGAAAGGAAGGATGGAGGAAAGGAAGGATGGATGGAAAGATAGAGGAAAGGAAGGATGGAGGAAAGGAAGGATGGATGGAAAGATGGAGGAAAGGAAGGATGGAGGAAAGGAAGGATGGAAGAAAGGAAGGATGGAAGGAAGGACGGAAGAATGGAAGGATGGAATGAAGGAAGGATGGAAGAAAGGAAGAAAGGATAGAAGGAAGAATGGAAGGATGGAAGGAAGAAAGGAAGGAAGGAAGGATGGAAGGAAGGAAGGAAGCATGCCAAAAGTGTGGAAGGAAGCATGGAAGGATGGAAGAAGATATTGTCGGGACGACGGAAGGAAGTATGGACTGAAAGCATGGACGGAAGTAATGGAGGAGATATGGATGGAAGGATGGAAGGAAGAATGGAAGGGAGGATGGAAGGACGGATAGAAGAAAGGAAGGATGGAAGGAAAGATGAAAGGAGGAACGTTCTCTGGAGTCTTTCTGACTGAGCGACAGTCGACCTTATCGGTGCCATCTTGACAAGTGCCTCACGTCAAGTGTCGATTGTGCTTTGGTCTATCTCCTTGTGCCCTTTATCTATCTCCCTGTCGGTCTATATGTCCGTTTGTCTTTCTGTAAAACTGTCTCTCCGTCAGTTCGCCTGTCTGTCTCAGTATGTCTGGCAGTCTCTCTCTGTGTCTCTATCAATATGTTACTGATGTCTGTCTATCTTTCAAATCTGTCTAGGTCAGTCTATCTGTCCGTCTCTGTTAGTCGGTCTGTCCCTCTGTCAATATGTTTCCGTTCAGTCGTATGCCAACATGAACCTTGGTCCAATGTCCTCTCTTTCTCTTTTCATCCTCAACCGTTTCCTCTCCATCTTACTCTCCTCCTCCTTCTCTTCGTCGTGTCATACTTCTTCGCATCCTACTCCGCCAAGCGTTCCTCATCCATCTCTTTCATGCTCCCTATCCGCCATTTTTCTCTTTATGCTCCTCCTTTCATCATCCCATTTTTCATCCTAGTCCTTACCATCCGCTTCTTTCTCTTTAAATCCTCCTCCTCCTCCTAATCCTCATTCCTCTTTGTTATCACCTCCTCCTCCGTCTCCTCTTCTTCCGCTATTTGTTCCCTGCTCAGTACTCATCCCCTCAGTATTCTCCTCATTCTCCTCCTCTTCTTCATCCTCCTTATTGTTCCTCTTCCTCTGTTCCGGAAACGCCGTAAGTTCTCTGACTTGGGTCGGGAGCGCCTCTGAATCGTTGAGTGGCGCTTTATAAATGTTCGATTACAATTACAATTACAATTGTAGGCCTAATTGTAATTGTAACCAAACGCTTATATAGCGCCACTAGGATCAACGGCGCTCTCAACCCGCATCAATGCCAGCACCGGCAAAAAGGAAGGTTTCAAGGCGTCTACGGAACTATTGATCATGCTTGTCATCCTCTTCTTTCACATCCCGTTCTTTCTCCTCCACTTCATCATCGTTCTCCAACTCCTCTTTAACATCCTCTACCTGCTCCTTGTGCTCCTCTATTCATCCTCATCTGCTCAGTCCGCATAATTCTCACACCTTCCCGACTCTTGTCTCTCGGATACCTGTACCGACGGAAGTGAAACGCTTGAGCCTAAGATTCCGTGTCAGTCAGTCTGCGATCTCACAGAGGTGCAACTGGCATCCAACAGCATCACTTCCGATTTCTGTTCTTGATGCGCAAGCTTTACATGAGTTGAACAAATAAATGACAGTCATAGGTGAGTTTCAAAACAGGCCTTGAGCTGTGATTTGACTGTCTCCACCATTGGCGCAAGCACGAATTTTTCTAGTGGGGTGACAACAATTTTCTAAGGGAAAACATTTTTAGGGGGAGTTAAATTACGTTTTTGCATATTCCTGAACACAAGACACGTGACAACTTTAAAATAAATAATGGTCAAGGATTTGCCTAAATAATTAAGTGTTTTAGCATTGAAAATCATGTTGGGACTCATGTTATAATCATAATATAATCATAATCATAAAAAGGTCTCGCTCCTCAGTTAAACAGCGTCGTGCCTTCTCAGTGGCTGGCCCCTCTATGTGGAATGGGCTCCCACCTTCTTTACGCTTATTTCCACGAGGAAGTTCACCTGTTTTCTACCGCCTCCTTAAGACTTCTCTTTTTAACCGTGGCTGGACTGGGAGCACCTCTGAGTAGGTTTCTTGAAGAGGCGCTATATAAATTATCAAAATGAATGAATGAATGAATAATAATCAAATGACTTTTTTTTATATTTGCAAAATCCAGAGGGGGCAAATGCCCCCTACCCCTTCCGGACGTCCATGGTCTTCACAGATGGTTGATTCTTCACGTGGTTGGGAAGACTGCGTTAATTCTGCAGTGGGTCAAGCTACAGAGAAGGAACAGTCGCTAAACCTCGTTGAAGACCGCGGAACTGGTAGTTGATTTCTCTTGTCCTTTCCTCCATTCGTCCCATGGGTCTCGTCGGCGTCACATCCGGTTTAGGCCAATGTTAGCTTAAAAAATCGTGTGTTTCTTAGATTTAAGTCGCGTTTCAAATTGGATGCTTTCATTGACGCCAAAAATCGTCACAGCTTGGTCGCCGCCATACTTATGAATCAACTACCAACGCGTGATGATAATGGCCAACGCGTGATGATAATGGTATACCGCACATGTAAGAGGTCGTTGAATGGTAATGGTAATGGTAATGGTAATTGCAAATTTATTTAGAGCCAACTTCAAGAGAGACTCATGGGAGGCGCTCCAGACTCATCAGAGTCTGGTCCGGAACTATAGAGCGTGTTTCACCCATAGATTTGAACAGCCAAATACTCCATCGCTGTTCCATCAGAAGCCAAGAATCTCGAGGCATGACTGTCGGCGAAATTCTTCTCATCACAGACTCGGATTTCATCCCCGCTGCCTCCATCGATCGCCCATCGACCACTGATTAGCCTCTCTTTGATCTGAGTCTGTATCTGCCATCACGAAGCGAGAATCAGTTGCGCTAACAATGGCTGCTAAAGACGGGTCAGATTCAGCATTTCCTGATTGACTGTTACGCTTAGATACATCAGATGGCTTTTCGTTACATGTGATGGGTTGTATTACATTTAAGAGGCTAATTACCCTCACTCCTTTCTGCCTCCCTCTGTCCCCCTCCCTCCGTCCCTCCCTCCGTCCCTCCTTCCCTCCGTCCCTCCCTCCCTGTCTGTCTGTCTGTCTATCTGTCCGTCCAACTTTCCCTTCCGTCCATCCGTCCGTTCCTGTCTTCCCTTCTCTGTTCCAGTATAGTCTCACTTGTTGTGCTTCGCATATACATGTATATTCTCTTCTTTGCCCTGACATCCCCATTTTCCACTTTTCCTCCTATTCCTCTTTTTCCTCTTCATCCAAATCCCCTTCTTCATCCGTCTATTTCTTCTTCTCTTCGTCATCTTTTCCTGTTTATTATTCCTCCTTCTAGTCATTATGATTTCTCTTTCTTTTTCATCTATTCCTTATAATTATCATCGTCATCATCATTTTCTTCCTCAAATTATTTTCATCGTCTTCCCGTCTTCCACTTCGTCCTTCTTTTCCGATTACTCTTAGCGAGTTAATTCTCTGGTCACCTTTTTCTATTTCACCGGGTTCTCCAAATCTAATCCCTCTGCAACCTTCTTCTCCGTATCCTCTCTCTTCTTCCATTCATCCTCATGCTATTCATCCTCATTCATCAATTCATCTCCTCCTCCCTTCTTTTCCGTTACTCCTTATGCTATTCCTCCACCACCTCCTCATCCTCATTCATCAATTCCTCTCCTCCTCCTTTCATTTCCGTTACTCCTCATGCTATTCCTCCACCACCTCCTCATCCTCATTCATCAATTCCTCTCCTCCTCCTTTCTTCTCCCCTTTACTTCTAATACTATTCCTCCTCCTACTCCTCATTCATCCATTCCTCTCCTCCTCCTCATCCTCCTTCTGCATCTCTTCTTCCTCCGTTCTCGTCCCTCTTCCTCTCCACCTTCTTCTCAGTCCTCGTGCCTTCCCTCGCCTGCTGCTGATGCAGAACTGAGCGGCTTACGAGTGCGCACTGGCTGCCTACGAGATGCCGGATAACACGGGTCCCAACGTTGTCAATGCCGTGGAGCAGCGTCCACTCCATGGACGCGAAGCCAGTCCGCATCACCACCATCATCATCATCATCATCCATCGCGACACCATCAGCAGCAACAGCAGCATCCGTTGAACGTGTGCAGCTGTCCTCAGCAGCAGATGTTAATCTCTCGTCCATCGGACGACGACAGGTTCCTTGTCATCAGTCGGTCATGGGTTCGATTCGTCTCTGGCTGCTCTTCGTTCTGCTTGAGGTGAGATCGTCTCAGCCGAAGACTCCCGGACCAAGTTCCACGCTCGAACCGTCAGGTCAGTCTCAGTCAGACTTAGGTCAGGGGCTGATGCATGAGATGGGGTATAACCACTGGGGCCCTCATAATATAAGAGTATCTTTCATGCCACCAAACTGAGTTTAGAGGTAAGGCAAGACCCTCATATCACAGTTTAGAGGAGGCCATGGTCCTTATATTGGAATTGAAGGGAGGCTATTGCCATCACATCGGAGTTTAGAAGAGGCCATGACCCTGACTTTAGAGTTTAAAGGAGGCCATGTCTTTATATTTGAAATTAAGAGAGGGCATTGTCCTCATAGCGGAATTGAAGAGAGGCCAATGCCCTTATATTGGAATTGAATAGAGTCATTGTCCTCATATCGGAGTTTAGAAGAGATCATGACCCTGACTTTAGAGTTTAAAGGAGGCCAAGTTCTTAATATTTGAAATTAAGAGAGTGAAATTGAAGGGAGGCCATTGCCCTCATATCGGAATTGAAAGGAGGCCATTTCCGTCATGTCGGAGTTTAGAAGAGGCCAAGACCCTGACTTTAGAGTTTAAAAGAGTCGTGGTCCTTATATTGGAATTAAAGTGAGGCCATTGATCTCAAATCGGAGTTTAGAGGAGTCCATGACCCTCACAAGGTAACTTAAGATTTATCCTTTCAGAATGACACCCACAATGCACTGCTTCTCTGTCTTGTTGGACTGATCTTCTGGATGCCTCATTGCGGACTGCTTTGATACGCCATCGGTTGATGCCTTTTGGATCAGGCATCGGCGAGATATGAGTAGCCAATTCAGAATTAACGTCGTAGCTGAAAGAATGCCATGACCCTATAGGGCTTTAGAGGAGACTATGACACTCACTTCGAAGATTAAAAGAGGCCATTGCCATCATGTCGAAACTTGAAGAAGGCCATGACCCTAATATTGAAGTTTAGAGGAGGTTATGATACTAACTTCGGAATTTGACTGGCCATGGCTTCATATCTGAATTTAGAGAAGGGTCATGACCTTCACTTCTTAAGGGAGGCCATGGCCCTCAAATTTAGGGGAGGGATCGGAGTTGTACGCCGTAGATGCACTGCACTCTAGGATCCCTGTTCTTCATTCTCTGCGTTGCTTTTCAAATGATCGCTGACGTTCTGAAGATCAGCCAAGTGGCTCTCAGCCATAAGTCACAGACAGGTCCTGTGTCATGGCCTCATATCAGGTTATAATAAGAGGCCATGTTTCACATGTTACTTGTAATAAAAAAAACTAATTGTCCTCTCTAATCTAATCTAATCTAATCTAATCTAATCTAATCTAATCTAATCTAATCTAATCTAATCTAATCTAATCTAATCTGTTAACTTCTATAGTGGCGCTATCGTCATGCATAAATCATTAGTCGAGTTCAGCGATGGTTACTCTATTCTTCTTTGAGCTTAGAGAATGCAGTATGACGAAATTCTGGAATCAGCTTTGTACATTTGCTCTTCGTTTTTTACACTGGCTTTCTAAATTTGGATGGAGGTCCCGGGCCGAGGTGCCCCACTTTCCCACCTATTTTTCCAGGTATTGCTGGAGTTATGGAGTCACAAAGGCGAGGTAGAATTGTAGACCGCATCCATCTTCAGAGCTGATCCACCGTAACCACCTGACTGTCTATCTTGCTCTGACCTCGACCTGGAATCGAACCTGACCTCACCTGTCTGACTAGTTTGCTTTGACTGGGCGCCTGTTAATAAGCCGGTTCCGCTACTTGGCTTTCTTTGGTGTTTCCGAGATTACGATTTTGATTCGATGGGAATCTATATATAGCACTATAATATTACGCAAGGGCTAAGAACCCCCTTCTCTGTCTGTCTATCTGTCTGTCTGTCTGTCCGTCTCTGTTCTCCCTGGCAATAGGACTTTTCCTTTGGTATCCATGGATACGACGCAGCGCTCGTGAATAACATGTTGCCCATCACTCAGCTTTTAAGTAGCCCTTTACAAATCTGGAGATTACTATTACGATTAAGCTTCTTAAAGGTAATCCCTGAAAAGCAGGCAAGCGATGCCATTAACAGAGCACGCGAGCGATTTTCGACGCACAGCTATACCTGGTATGCATACCTTGGGTGTAGTAAAAACATAAATACATAAAGCAGACGAAGGTAATGCGGTTGTTGATAGTTCTCTATAGAAACAACAGTCTGTTGTGACTGTAGAGGGTCTCAGGCGTTGAAGGGTCGTTTACATGAAAAGCAAACAAGACCAGAGCTATCGAGTAACAAGATGCTAATTTATGAGATTATGTGACGTGCTATATCGAGTGCCTTCATGCATACATACAAGCAAACATACACATACATACATACATACATACATACATACATACATACATACATACATACATACATACATACATACTAGGGTGGTTCATCTGCAATGGTGAAAAAATAAATTCTTAAAAGTTGCAGCTCTCACCCCCGCCTTATGTTCCAAATAATTTAAAAAAAATTATGGCAAAGTTTCAGGTGTTTCTGAATATTTTTAGGGGTGCCTAAACATGATTGTGCTTAGCAATAGAAGCTCAAAGAAGAGTTTGCAACAAAAGTTGGTGATGTTCTTTTAAAAGTTCATTGGGACGGTAAACTTCTCTCACACATAACCGGAAAAGCTAAAGTCGATCGCTTGCTTGCATGGGTGTCCAAAGGGGGCAAGAGGGCATTTGTCACCCCCCATTTCAAAAATATTTTACAAAAATATTTTTTTAAATTTTTATGATTATTGCAACAGTCCAGCATGAGTTTAAATGTGAAAAATACTTAATTGTTAAAGTTAGTCCTTGACCATTATTTTAAAATTTGTTTCTATGTACATTTTTTCTATGCAAAAACGACATTTTAACCCCCATAAAAAATTTGCCCCCTACAAATTTGTTGCCCCCCTAACAATGCCAGTGGATGCCCATGCTTGCCTGTATTGGCATCTGGAGCAGGCATTGATCATCTGCTTGCAGTTCCATACTTACCAAATGGGACCAGAGAAATAACAACCGCTGCAGTATTCACAGCTATCGAAGTTTGGGGTATGAAGTCACGCATCTGTGCCTCTGTGGCATGGCTTTCAACATCACATCGTCGAACACAGGTCTTAAGTCAGGTTCTTATATGGAGTCATATGCACTCATATGGAGGAGAAGTTGGGCAAACGCCTGTTATCTTCTGCCTGTCGGCATCATATTCATGAGATAATCCTGGATAATATCTGTTCACTGACATTAGCTCCTTCTTCTGGACCAGATATGCAGATGGTCAAACGTTTCCAATCCTCCTGCAGGCTGATATTGATCATGTTGCTTTCCGTCCAGGTTTATATGATGTTGAGGTCACAAGAGAGATCACACCAGACAAAAGAGCTGAAGTTTTGAATGTTGTTGAACAGCAACTTCAGGAAACTCAGCCACGAGAAGGTTACCAGGAACTGCTCATTTGTGTCATCATATTTCTGAGAGGCATCCCTCTAAGTGGAATTCATTTCAGTGCTCCAGCTGGACTTCACCGAGCAAAATGGATGGCGTGCTTGTTATACGGTTTCAAAATCTCCATGTTAGGTCGTATCCAGGCAGATGGTGTCCAGTTTAAGCTGACAGCCAAAGAAGAACATGGTCTACGTGAGCTTCTCTGCTTTACCATAGCAGGTGGATACATCCAAACATGGTTTGCAGCCTCGATGTCAACTTTGGTTCCGATTAATGACCTACAGTTCCTGGAAAGGTTGCAGTGGTCCGCAGTAAATAAGGTCATATTTGATGGTGCGGTGCAGAAGCTATTGGGGCACCTATGGCATCTGAATGAGGAAATCATATGCCTTGCAATGTTTGATCAGTCTGTCACTCTTGAAGTGAAATGAGGAATGGTGAATGCAATTAACAGTTGGCCTCCTGGAAACAACAATCCACCAACACGAGTCACCATGATGGGTGATCTTTCAGCAAACAGGAATCTAACGGTTCTAACCTCTTTTGTCACTCAGCAGAGTATTCAATTCTTCATAGCATTGAGCTTGCCCATAGAATTCCTTAAGATTGATCTTGGTATTTGGTGCTACAATTCTGAATTCAAAACAGCGCTGAAGTATGCCAAGGCACTGAAAGTTGTAAACGACACGACAGAAAGAGGTGTGGCTCTGATTCATGAGTTTAATGCTGATCTGACCAGAAACGAAGAACCGAAACACTTTCTCCTTCAAGTAGTTGCTGAGCATAAAAAGTTGTCCATAGACTCTAAGGAATCCACAGTTGTGGCTGGACTGAAATGCTAGACATTAGCGTTTAACAGTAGACAGTCTTTTTGTATTATGTGTTTTTATGTTGAAGGCTATGTCGGACTAGAACCATTTTCAGAACTTCCTTTAATAATCCTTTAATTAGCTGTTGATTACACAGTGTTACAGCTTCTGGATAATAATGCGTGCACCGCTAGACAGTAGACAATGAATACAGTGTGATCACTGTTTAGACTTAATACTAATTAGCGGCACTGTACGAATATGACATGCCTGTGTAAAACTACACTTGCCAAGAGGCACCCCTAAACATCATCCTAAAAATCACAAACTTTACAGGAAATTTTATTTATTTATTTGGAACATTATGAGAGGGTGAGAGTTAAAAATATAAGAAATTTATTTTCTTGAGCCACCCTAATACATACATATGCATACATACATACATACATACATACATACATACATATATATACATACATACAATACACATACATACATATATATCTATATGCATGCATGCACACATGAATACATACAGTGTATTTGAAATTGGTATTTGATAACTCATGATTAGTGACTCGTACTACACAAATCAAAATTCACAATTTACAATTCTTCACTCTTAATTCGTAAATCGTATTTCATAATTCATAATTCGAATTTGGTTATTAATAAGTCATACTTTGTAAGTCATATTTCATAATTCAGCATTCATGTTTCGTAATTCACATCATTATTCGTAAATCATACGGGCCTAATGTTTAGTTCGTTATTCAAACTTCATAATTTATAATTCATAATTCGTGGTTCCTACTTCATAACCAGTAACCTTATTCAGAATTCAGAATTCACACTTCCGAATTCTGAATTTGTAGGTAATAAGTCACAATTCATGACAATGCATTTCGCCGGGTCCTACTTTGAATGTCATCGCTAGCAAAAGCAATTCCGTCAAAGGGAAACGGACTATGAGCATTAAGCTCTGATCAGTAATTCGTCAATTGTCCTCCTGACCCTCTCAATTCATCTATACCTTTTCCGTTCTTGCGCAGAGCGACGCTCACCGTTGCCATGGATACGTTGTCATGGAAACGACTGCCCTCGTGGACTCATCTATAACTATACATTGACAGCCTGAGGCGTCTGACCTTTCGAATTAGAATCAGAGGCAGCACCATACACACATACGCAGATATGTATATGTTCCTATACAGACAGACAGACAGACAGACAGACAGACAGACAGACAGACAGACAGACAGACAGACAGACACACAGACACACAGACACACAGACACACAGACACACAGACAGGGCAGACAGGGCAGACAGACAGACATACAAGATAGGGCAGACAGACAAAGAAAGATCTGACAGATAGACAAGATGGAGCAGGCAGAGAGAGACGGACAGACAGATACATAGAGAGAGAGACAGATCGCAGATAAACAGGAAGAAAGAGAGAGACAGGCACTCAGACAGATAGACAGACAGGCATACAGACAGACCAATAGGCAGACAGACAGACAGATTGACCGAAAGACTGATAGGCAGACACACGCAACAAAAACAGGCAGACAGAGAGAGAGAGAGAGATCGGCAGATAAACAGGAAGACAGAGGGAGACAGGCACTCAGACAGATAGACAGACATGCTTACAGCCAGTCCAATAGGCAGGCAGATAGACAGACAGAATGACCCAACGACTGATAGGCAGACACATGCAACAAAAACAGGCAGACAGATAGACAGCCCTACATCCAGACGGGTAAATAGGCAGACAGACAGATAGGCATTCGGACAGACACAAGGTACAAAGCGACAACATCCTGAAGTAAAGAGGCGCAATACAAAATATAAAACAAAGAATATTTAAAATGTAACATATATTTATATCATTGTTAGAATATCAGATCTTTTGACTACCGGAAGTAAGCGCCATGTTACTTCGACAGAATTGTACAAGGCCATGTATAACCGTCGATGGGGTCTAAGAGGGAACAAGACGACCCAGCTTAAGTTTCAAGGCAGGCACCTGCAATCTCTTGTCGTTTCGCGCCAATTAAATTCGCATCTCCTCTATCTCGTCTTCTCCACCTGACTCCGTATCCGGAAGGTGATCTGACCTAATGATTTCTACAGCGGCTTTATCAAAATGCATAAGGCACCCGATCAAAGGGGCGGCGGTGATGAATGTCTCACCCGAACAATTCATTGAAAATGAGCATGGTCGAGGCCACACTGTCTCTAGCACAGTTAGCCACACTGGTGAGAGCGTAGGCGTTGTCCCTAACCCTCTGTGTAAGAGCATGCGGATCGCAGTTCGCCGCCTCTGGTGGTTTATTTAATAGATGTAAATCTCGGGCTAGTATGGTCCATATACGGGCACTTCAAGGGCGTGGCGCCTATTCAAACGGGCAGCCGTGATGAAGGATATCACCAGATCAATTCATTGAAAAATAGAATGAACAGGGTCGAGATCATATAAGGTCGCTATATAAAAACGTGTACAGTTACATTTTCCATTTGCTATAGAAATGAGTGTACGTTTACATTTATCAATCTATGATCCTTAGAGGTTGAAATCAAAGTCAAGGTCGTGAATCACTGCAGAAGTCAGGATGAAATATGCGATAACTCAAAGAAACGAGGGATAAGTAAGAGAAAGGTTTACGCACACCACACACGCTTCATCCATCGACTGGAAGCAGTGCTGTGGAGTCGAATCTGAGACGCTCGTTTCATCCGAATGCATAAACTCACCGACTACTAAGGAGTTTAAGGAAGACCAGAGCGCTGAGATCGCAGTTGGAGGAAGCCATGGCCTTCACTTCGGAGTTTAAGGGAGGACAGGGCGCTGAGATCGCAGTTGGAGGAAGCCATGGCCTTCACTTCGGAGTTTAAGGGAGGACAGGGCGCTGAGATCGCAGTTGGAGGAAGCCATGGCCTTCACTTCGGAGTTTAAGGGAGGACAGGGCGCTGAGATCGCAGTTGGAGGAAGCCATGGCCTTCACTTCGGAGTTTAAGGGAGGACAGGGCGCTGAGATCGCAGTTGGAGGAAGCCATGGCCTTCACTTCGGAGTTTAAGGGAGGACAGGGCGCTGAGATCGCAGTTGGAGGAAGCAATGGCCTTCACTTCGGAGTTTAAGAAAGGGCAGGGCGCTGAGATCGCAGTTGGAGGAAGCCATGGCCTTCACTTCGGAGTTTAAGGGAGGACAGGGCGCTGAGATCGCAGTTGGAGGAAGCCATGGCCTTCACTTCGGAGTTTAAGGGAGGACAGGGCGCTGAGATCGCAGTTGGAGGAAGCCATGGCCTTCACTTCGGAGTTTAAGGGAGGACAGGGCGCTGAGATCGCAGTTGGAGGAAGCCATGGCCTTCACTTCGGAGTTTAAGGGAGGACAGGGCGCTGAGATCGCAGTTGGAGGAAGCAATGGCCTTCACTTCGGAGTTTAAGAAAGGGCAGGGCGCTGAGATCGCAGTTGGAGGAAGCCATGGCCTTCACTTCGGAGTTTAAGGGAGGACAGGGCGCTCAAATCGCAGTTTGGAGGAGGCCATAGCCCTCACTTCGGCATTTAAGGAAGACCACAGTACTGAGATCGCAGTTTGAAAGAGGCCATGACCCTCACTTCGGAGTTTAAGAAAGGGCAGGGCGCTGAGATCGCAGTTTGGAAGAGGCCATGGCCCTCACTTCGGAGTTTAAGAAAGGACAGGGCGCTGAGATCGCAGTTTGGAGAAGGCCATAGCCCTCACTTCGGCAGTTAAGGAAGACCACAGTACTGAGATCGCAGTTTGAAAGAGGCCATGACCCTCACTTCGGAGTTTAAGAAAGGAAAGGGCCCTCACTTCGGAGTTTAAGGGAGGACACGGCGCTTATATCAGAATTTAGTGGAGGCCACGAGGGAGGGAGTCAAGGTCATAGCGCATTGAAAAGCTTAATCTGAGAAACTCTTAAACTCACTTCGGAGGTTGAGGAAGGCCATGGCCATGAGCCTGCTGTCAAGCCTTATATTAAGCCTGTTTTACTTCGCAAATGCCTATTGTTAAAGCCTAATAGACTAGGCTACCTTTTGGCATAGTAGGCCTATTTAGCGAACAGTTTCGCAAGCAGTTACAAGTCTATTGTTAGGCTTACTATGAGGCTTACTATGAAACCTACTATTTATGTAGTATTTAGGCCACTGTTTGGAGCACTAATACGTCTGCTATTTAACATACTAACACGCCCACTTTAAAGCCTGATATATCAAGGCCGATGTTAAGCCTATCATTGAGCATAAAACAAGAGTATTTGCCGTTTACACTTCAATATATGAGACACTACATTAAAAACAGTACAAAAAGATACAATACAATGCATTACAAGACGTAGGAAACAGTACAAGCGACACAATACAATATATCAACGAACATATACACTGAGCGGCGCTTGAACAAACAGTGCCATCGCGCAATATAAAGAAGCCCTTCAATTGGATTGCCTTGGAGGAAGTTCGTGGAAAGGCCTTTTAGACAGGAGGCACTCTGATGCGAGTCACAGTCGAGACTGAAGAACAAGAGCATTTCCTGGTTGCATTTCCGCCGGAAGAGCGGACGGCTTCTTGTTCTCGATCTTTCATGTATAAAGGAAAAAGCCAGCGTATGCAACGCAATCCGATAAAGATCGGAACCCACTATACCAGTATATCTATACCAGTATATCTAATTCAGTATATCTATACCAGTATATCTTTACGAGATATCTATATCAGTATATCTATACCAGTATCTCTATATCAATATATCTATACCAGTATATATATATATATATATATCACTGATATCTAGGCCAGTATATATATCTATGTCAGCATATCTATACCAGCATAGGCCTATCTATGTCAGAATGTTTATAGACATTTAGCTGTCTGATATCAAAGCGCATTCTATTTTGATTGTTGTCTGACAGTTTTGTCTGAATACTATAAAATTTTGCAAAAATGTCCGGTGAGAGGCCACTATGGCAGTTCTTAATTTTAAACGATAATGCCTAACATTCTTCTGTGTTGAGAGCGCCTCTGAATAGGTATTCTGCGAGAGGCGCTTTATAAATGTCTAGATACAACACAATACAATACAATAACAATTTTCTAGCTACGATAGTGTAGGCTGTCTTTTTTGCATCGTATTTAAGAGCATGGACCACGTGATCTTAATTTCTAGATATACTGTGTGTCTACGAAGATTCTGGCTACATCAACGTGTGTGCTTTACGACCAGATACCTATGTCTACAAGCTACCATATAGTGTCTATGGCTTTCAGACATACGTTTTAAGAGACCAGTCCAGAGTTACTGTGCTATCTTACCAGACATTTATGCAAATAAACTACATCAGAGTCTGCGATGTTCAGACATTCGTTTTGGGAATGTGGACGCCATGACTGGGTATCGGAGTCGACTGCCACTTGGCACCTCATCTCTAATCAACCGTGAAGCGGGAATAGATTGAATCGGATTAAATTGCCCCTCCCCTTTTGCACATGATGACCTCTGTAACATTGTTGAATGACTACAGAGGTTACCGAAGGGAGTGCAGAGGGGACATGCAGGAAGCAAAGACATGAACTACGGGGACGTAGATGGTCTGCATGGGGTGCAGAAGGACCTACAGAAGGTCTGCAGGGATTCACCATTATAGGTACAAAAGAGCTTAGAGCAGGTAAAAAAAAGGACCTACGAAAGTTAAGGATGTGCCTATGGCGTTAAGAAAGGTCCTGAAAGGATAGCAGAGGCGTTATATAACTGACGCAATACAATATAAAATGGCATAACATATCAATGCATTGCATAGCATCCCTGCCAGCATTTTCATGGGCATAAGATGTGACCCATGTGGGCTCTATATGGGTCCCGCATGGGAATAGGAGTCCTATATGTGTTCAATGTGGGCACTGTGGCAGGGAGAGCATGATGTCTGTATATATATATATATATATATATATATATATATATATATATATATATATATATATATATATATATATATATATATATATATATATATATATATATATATATATATGATTGCCTGACTGATAATCCATTAAACTTTATGTATTATCGTATTGTTCAATGTTTGATTGTCTTACTGTTCAATGTTTGATTGTCCTATCGTTCAACGTTTGATTGTCCCACTGTTCAATGTTTGATTGTCTTTTTCAATGTTTGATAGCCCTAATGTTCAATGTTTCATTGTCCTATTGTTCAACGTTTCATTGTCCTATTGTTCAGTGTTTCATTGTCCCACGTAAACATTTTGTCATAAAAAATTTATTAACCAATTTCCATCCTAGTTATACATGTATTCGTTGTGCGCACGCATGCGGTTATTGATCATCTACTTCTGGCTATAAACAAGATGGAAACGGCTCCTTATATTCGGTCCATAATGCCAGCAGAGAGACCCGCTGGGGATGTGGCGTGCAGTTCATCTTCCACGTAACCAAGATCAAGAGAAGGACCGACGGAGACAGCGAAAGAAGATGCCATGAATCGACCAGATCAGCAGCAGCATCAACAGCAGCCTCAGTATCCTTAGCATCCTCGGCAACAACAGGCAAACACATCTGGCTCTGAATCCGAGCGAATCGCTCCGAGCCGCAATCACTTGGCGTTCATGCGACATCATACATGCAACGCGAGCGTCCCTGACGAGCGTCTCTTGAAGAGGAGCTGTATAAATACGTGATTGCTGTTTACAGTTACAATTACAACACGTGAGCACCAATCGCATATTTACACAATGCATTCAGAGGGTTTTTATGGCCGCTGTATAGCAGTGGCGGCAACCGCGGTGGGATACACTGGCCATTGACTCAGGGTGAGATGAAAGGGGCACAGACATAACTGCATGTGGCGAAATTCAGACGAATTCTCTTCCACAGTCATAGTGTATGTATATGTATATACAAGTATGGGTGTATATGTATATATATATGTTTATTTGTATATATGTATATGTGTATATGTACGTACAATCACTCCATATATCCGCAGACTATGGGATCATAGACATTTTTACTTAGCTTTGTTGTACAATTTTCTATTTTACGGCAGTTCGAGGTGGTCTATAGTGGTTAAGATGCAGGTCTATCATTTGGTAGGTCCGGGGTTCAAATTGCCCCGAGGGAATAATCTATTTCGATATTTCTGCTCCATATACGCCTGATAGCCAACTGAGATATATGATGAGTACACTGACATACAGTGTCGGTGGGAAGATCAGTCATTGTAGGAGAGGGCTGGTCACCCGTCCTCGTATTAGAAACATGAGGTCGCAAACGCTTCATATGCAGGGCTAAATCTAGGGGTTGGCTTAAGGCTCATCATCATCATCATCATCATCATCATCATCATCATCATCATCATCATCATCATCATCATCATCATCATCATCATCATCTTCTTCTTCTTCTTCTTCTTCTTCTTCTTAATCATCATAATCTTCTTCTTCATCATCTTTTTCATCATCTTCATCATCATCATCATCATCATCTTCATCTTCTTCTTCTTTTTCTTCATCATCATAATGTTTTTCTTCATCATCAGCATCTTCTTCTTCTTTATCATCATCTTCATCATCATTTTCTTCTTCATCTTTTTCTTAATCTTTTTCTTTTTCTTCTTCTCCTCCTCCTCCCTCTTCCTCTTCCTCTTCCTCTTCCTCCTCTTCCTCCTCCTCGTCCTCCTTCTCCTCCTTCTCCTCCTCCTTCTCCTACATCTTCTTGGTTTATTCTCTGCATTTACAACACAGTAGCTTCTATCTACAACAAACTCTCCATTGTGCTTTTGCTTTCCCTAAAGGCATCGTTGTTGCCTGAACGTCGGATTTGCCTGGCGTCTTGAGAGCGTTCAATACCCCTCCAGGTTAAAGGTCAAGCACCCAGAGACCGTGACCCATAGGTTGACGCCCCGTGGCGTAATATATATATATATATATATATATATATATATATATTATTTTTTGCATTTATTAAGCGCCACTATATAATGATCAAGCATCAATCGATGGCACTGAGCAATTGTGAGTGAAGGTCTTGCTCAAGGTCTCTACACAGTAACCGGTCGACCCCGTACTCCCCGCTTTACAGGGCAAGCGCTCTAAGCAATCGGCTACTATGTTCCTTTTATATATATATATATATATATATATATATATATATATATATATATATATATATATATATATATATATATATAACATACTGTTAAATTTGCACTTAGAGCATAAATAGTCAATTTATATAAATGCACGTAACATCGCCAGATAATTGTACAAATGTATCTATAGGCGACATAATCGATCTGACGGTCTGGACATTCTTCGGCAGAGATGCCTGCGATGGCTGACAATCTATTCGTCGGATGGTCGGCCTTTGAAACACTCACCCTCCGACCGACGAGTCCACCGCAACACATTGCCTCGTCAACGATTCTATTAGACGAATCGGAGACATCGGTCCAATGGCCTGTGGGTCCGTAGTTTATTGTGCTCATTTTATGGGCCATGTCCAGATGCTGTTGGGTCTGTTGCCCCAGGGTAGGCATTCAACGGTGGCCGAGACCCTGTCTCTAGCTCGGATTGGAATCCGGGTGACTGGGGTTAAATGCTGGAGGGTTGTTAATAAATGGACACGAAGCAGTTTCTGCTATTTATAAAGGACTAATAGAAATGTTCGTACTGTTGTTGCATCTATTTTAAATTTAGTATTTACTTATTTGCGTGTCTTTTATGTATTGTGTATTTGTTATATGGGAAGGGGTACAGGATAGTGTAGTGGTTTGCGTGATGGACTCTCAATCGAGAGGTTTGGGTTCAAATCTCCGCCAGGGTGGAAAGTTGGTTCAAGATTTCTGCTCCACCTGCGCCCCCTAGCCAACTCAGCTTTAATGA
>OY744608.1:63384693-63407193 GCA_963556255.1 Allolobophora icterica
GCATTTAGGCCTATGAACATTTTGTAGTTATCTGGCCTACAAATAAAAGAACTTGTATAGGGTCGCTTTATTTCCATGCACTCACACTGTATAAGTCAATATATATATATGTGTGTGTGTATATATATATAGTTTATACACACACGTGTATATATTAATATAGGGTTATTTATATGTAAAGTCAAGTATTTTCGTTCGTTTTCGAAAGATTTACGGAGCCTGTGTCGTCCAATTTGCTCGGTCGATCGCTCGGTCAGCCGCGGTTGTCTCGATGGCGTTTATTCGTCCGTCGATGGAAGGCAAGAACCGAAGTCACGATGGGCGCCACTCGGCCTATGATATTTACTTAGACTAATTGAATGAATTATTATGCGCCGATCGGGTTTATTAAATAGATTGGTCTGTGACGTCCGTATCCATACACCGGTATACAACAACACTGCAGTCGACTGTGCTGTGATATGCGTTAAATTGTTCGCTGTGCGTTATGGACTGGACATGAGATGGACGGCAGTTCTTGATCGTCTAATTCTCTCTCTGTCTGTCTCTGTCTGTGCCTCTGTCTCTCTCTCTTTTCTCTCTCTTTATCCTTCTCTCTCTGTGTCTGTCTTTTTCTCTCACTCTCTTTGTCTGTCTGTCTGTCTGTCTGTCTCTGTTTTCTCTCTCTGCCTCTCTCTGTTTCTGTTTCTATCTCTGTCTCTGTCTCTGTTTCTCTCTGTCTCTGTCTCCCTATCTCTTTCGTTGTCTGCCTGTTTGTGTGTGTGTACTTTGGTTGTGTGTCTTTGTGTGTGTCTCTTTCTCTGTGTCTGTCTTTCTGTCTGTTTGCATGTCTTTTGTATTGCATAACTCTCATTTTTCTTGTTCGTTGTTTGCCTCTCTGTATACGTATTTCTGTCTGTCTGTGTCAGTCAGTCAGTTAGTCTGTCTGTTTGTCTGTCTGTCCGTCTGTTTATATAAATGAGCCGAGAATGATTTATGGGTTCAATGTTTTAAAGCGTCGCCGTAGTAACAAATCGCCCAACGGTCTGTTTGGTCAGGGATAATTATTGTTGAGATCCATATGGCAAATTGCTCTAAGAAACACACATACACACACGCATTGCCTAACATGCACAAATATCCATACACAAATACAAACATACGTAGATACGTACCAGCATATATACTTGCATACATACATACAGAAATACATACCGACAAAATATATATATATACATAGATATACATGAGCATTCATAAGTGCAGAAATACATAAACATATACGTATCTACAATGCGGCTCCCACTAATACTTTTCAACATGATTATTTGTAATAAAAATATATTGTGCTTTTATGATGTACATAAAGGCGACACGACAAGTGTCTTGAAACATAATATACAGACATACAGACATACAGACAAACATACATACATGCATACATACATTCATACATACATGCATGCATACATACATACAAAGTCATACATACATACATACATACATACATACATACATACATACATACATACATACATGCATTGGGGGGGCCCGATAGCGCATTGGATGACATCTGGCGTAGAGTGCGAGAGGTACAGAGATCGAGTCCCATAGGCGGACATGCTTTGTAGGCTGCAATTTGCGCCGTGTATTGCAGGCTGTCTGTTCTGTTAGTAGTTAAGGTTTATCGCATAACATGTACATGTACAGCGCAGTGCGTTTGCAGGCGCTTAATTAAAGAATAAATATTATTATTATTATTATTATTATTATTATTATTATTATTATTATTATTATTATTATTATTATTACATGCATACACACATACATGCATATATGAATGATTCCTGCTTAGTTTGATTAAAATTTGTGGCTATAGTCAGAGTTTGCTCAATGTGAAACTATGGTTTCTCTATATGTATGGCTTCACTGCTTTGTGAGAACTATTATACCAATTTTCACTAAGTTCCTTGCTTACTGACTTACTTTATTTCATCTGATTGTAACATCTTTTTATTAATTAGTAATGATATAAAGCTAATAAAATATTAAGTCAACCAGGTATAAAAGAGTTTCAATCTTTAATAATTATATGAACAGCTGACCGGCTTCTTCGTGTATCGAAGTTGAACAACAAAACAGCTGAAGAAACTACAGCCTGTAGGCTTCTGCGAGCGCATGTACAGAATGTGGGATTCAGTAAATGGTAAAAGCGATATGTTTCGATACAACTGAATCAACTCTAGGTTGTAAATGCAATTGTACACGTTTTTATATAGCGGCCGTATGGTCTCGACTATGTTAATTTTTTAATGACTTGACTGAGTGAGATACTTCATCACTGCTGCCCGTTTGAATGGGCGCCACGCCAGTTAAGGTCCCCGTGTATAATAATAATAATAATAATAATAATAATAATAATAATAATAATAATAATAATAATAATAATAATAATAATAATAATAATAATAATAATAATAATAATAATAATAATAATAATAATAATAATAATAATAATAATAATAATAATAATAATAATCTTGTTTATTGACAAGCTCACTGACAGACCGCACTAAATTACGTTGAAACATGACGGTAAAATTTTCAAGATCTTATTGAACACTCGTGTTGGCAGCCTGTTAAGCGCCCACTCATTTTACACCTGCCCCCTAGACAGTGGAAGGCTGAGTCGACCTACATGTAGAGGGGCTTGCGGGTATCTTTCAAGATCTTATGTTCTTCCTGCAAGAATATTACCATTTATCTATCTGTCCTCCTCAGTTTGTCACGTATTCTCCGATTGAGAAGAAGTTTGGGGAAATCAGCATGCATCTGGCACATCGACATCACATACTTGTAATCCCCTCTGAGAGATGTTTGTAAATTGTCTTGAACGTCTCTAGTGGCCGAGGGATTCGTCTTTCAAGCGTTTCTGTGGAAATGGGGCACGCGTTGAGAAGGAGCACCTTGAAATGTCACTTAAAGATCAGGTGTATGTATACAGGAGGCCTACGTATCTGCATGCATGTAAAGCACCTTCTAAGAGAACCTCACAAGGGCGCTTAGCATGGCAGTCTGAGCAGGTTCGTCTTGATACTTGAAAATGTTTCTTAAGAAGCCTGTGACGAAATAGTTAGTATGCTTAATGGTAGGCTGTTCGAAGAGGGTTGTGCCAACATATTGACAAGTATGACCACTCTTGATGCAAATGTGTTTGAAAAACACACCCATGCAGTCCAGCAGTCAAACTCGCAAAGAATGTCTTGAGTTACTTGAATCTACAATAATCTTTTCAATTCATTTAAATTCAACTCATAAGCCTTATTGATCACCAAAAATAAGGTTTTCATGTCACAGTTTGTTATAGCAGTTCATCATACTCACAGGGGCGGATCCAGAAGGTCTATCGGGGGGCGGGGGGGGGCAAAAATTATACATACCAACCATCTTCTGGTGGGCGAGGAATCAGTTTACCTACCGACCACCGAAACACTTTTTTATTTTCATATCCCAAAAAAGTTGATGACCTTTTTTTAGTCATTAACCTTTTTAATGTCTTCAGTCTACATCTACGGACCCACGTCCTGTGTAAATTTGACTCATCCACGCCTGCGGGGGGGGGCACGCCTGTGTAAACATCATAAAACGCCCATAAAACGCTTGTGTAAATAAATAAAAACTTAAAATGGGGGGCCATGGCCGGATTGGCCCCCCTGGATCCGCCCCTGCATAATCAATCGAATTTTAGAATTTTCAAGGATCAAGTCCGACTTATTAATAATGTAACTGCATGGGAGGAAAGAGCTCTTTGATATCTGTACCGTGATTTTTCACGGGTTAGGACAGCTAGTATATATATATATATATATATATTTAGATAAACTATGACACACATGCATATACAAATAACTATATATATATATATATATATATATATATATATATATATATATATCTTTGCATGCTTTTTCTTTTATAAATTGCTTGAATGTATATATATATACTTACAAGCACATATATATGTATATTTGTATGTACAATATATGTATGCATATATATATGTATTGCATATATATATATATGTTTTAATATGTATATGTATGCACATACACAATTACATATATTAGATATATAATGTATGCATGCATTTATGCTTTCATCAGTCTCGATAATTATACATGCATACATACGTGTATATAGTTATTTGTATATATATATATATATATATATATATATATATATAGACATTTGTATATATGTATAGATTTTTGCATATATGTGTATATCTGTATATATATGTAATGTATGTATTGCCGTAGAGGAATCTCTCGAAGTGTTGATAGCAAAGGGGTTATTCCAGAGACGGCACCGTGGGCATATTATTTATCCCCAACTGGTCATTACTTCCGGCGAATGGCCGCCATATTTGTCCGGTCCCTCAACTGGTCATCCACTGGTCATCGTCGTCGTCGTCGTCGTCGTCGTCGTCGCTTTCCATATTTTCGGCCGCGATTCGGATCAATCAGCCGCGTGCATTGATATAGCGCCTTTGCTTCCGTGGATAGGCCCTCTGTCGACGTCGTTTGGCAGTTGCTGCCATATAGGATATGGGTAGCACTGCTTGTCTCTATCTGTTCGTGTATACGTGCGTCCGTCTGTTTGCCGTTATGTGTATGTATATGTATGTATTTATATGTAGGTTTGTATGTATGCATATCTTTCTTTTTCATTCAATCACCTTCTCCCTCTTCCTCTTCCTCTCCCTCTCCCTCTCCCTCTCACTCACTCTCTCTCTCTCTCTCTCTCTCTCTCTCTCTCTCTCTCTCTCTCTCTCTCTCTCTCTCTCTCTCTCTTTTCCTATATATATATGTATGTATATATATAATCTTGTCTCTCTGTATACGTTTTTGTCTGCATGTCTGTCTCTCCTTCTTTGTCTGTCTGTCTCTCCCTCTCTGTCTGTCTCTCTATCTCTGTATCTGTTTGTGTGTCTGTCTGTCTGTCTGTCTGTGTCTGTCTGTGTGTCTGTGTGTCTGTGTGTCTGTCTGTGTGTCTGTCTGTCTGTCTGTCTGTCTGTCTGTCTGTCTGTCTGTCTGTCTCTCTCTCTCTCTCTCTCTCTCTCTCTCTCTCTCTCTCTCTCTCTCTCTCTCTCTCTCTCTATATATATATATATATATATATATATGTCTTTGTTTACATCTGTCTCTGTCTCTGCCGCTGTCTGTATCTGCGTTGTCTCTGTCTTTGTCATTGTCTTTATATTTATTATGCAAATGAGCCTATTTCTATAGCGCCTCCATTTAAACCTGTTACTTCATCAGCTCTCCAGCCCCGTCCTTCTCGACCATTCATACGTGGAACGTATGAACCGGTTCACCCGAAATGGAAATCCCGGAAGCTTCCTTACCCTCCCTGGTCGTTATTCGTGACATGATCTATTGAGCGCAGCCTCCAAGGGTGCAATTCCCGGCAGGACGCCAAGGAATTCGAGTCATCCGCAACATAGAATTGAGCTCGGCCGAGGTTCTGCGCCGTGCTCCGGGTGTACGCCGGGTCTCGGTTACGACGCACCGGCAGTTACAGGGTCAATTAGGTGTTTCGGATGTCCATTGATGGCCAATTTGCCCGTAGAAGCAGACCCCGTAAAGTGTGTCGCTCTTGTGACGAACTGACCCGACGGGGGTACTTGTCAATTTGCTGAGCACAGCACGCGATAAAGCATGTACTGTGGGTAAAGGAATGCTGGGTAACTGAACATGGAGGCTGAATGTAATCGTAATCGTAAATTCCAAATTTCTAAAGCGCTACTCTAAAACTAAGCGCAGGGCACCAGCTTATTCACGAGCGCTGCGTCGTATCAGACGGGTTGTCCAGAGATCGATGTCGATTGGAGGTCTGAGACCGGTTGCCAGAGAAGCAGAGCAGCTGTAAACATAGTTTTCCGCTTCCTAGAGAAGTAGTTTTTCCCTAGTTCTTCAATTTGCTGTGCCATAGTTAGCGTGCTGAACTGTCGACCGAGATGTCTGGGGTTCAAATTCCCGTCATGTTTCGAGATTTCTGCCCCACCTACGCCCTTAGCCAATTCAACTATAATGAGTACACTGACCTACATGTATACACGATCGGTGGCGAGATCAGACGACGAGGCAGAGGACTGACCACTCGTCGCCCTTCTATTAAGAGGCTAGGTAACTAAGTCGCCAACATTTCGTATACATGGCTGACTTTCGGGTTAGGTTAAGGAACTGATGTTCTTATTATTATTTTTATCCTTGCTTCCTTCTGTTCTGCCTTTATTCCTTTCTCATTTCCTCCTTTCCTTCTTTTCTCTTTTCCTTCCTTCTCGTCTTTCTTCCTTCATTCCCTCATTTCTTTCTTCATTTCATCGTTCATTCTTTCCTAAATTCTTCCTTTCCTTGCTTATTACTTTCCTTTTCCTAAAATCTTTCCTATTTTCTTCATTTTCGCCTGCCTTCTTCATAATCTTCCTTCCTCGCTTCCCTATTTCCTTTTTCCTTTATTCTTTCATTCTTTCATTCTTCGTCGTTCTTCCATTTTGCTTCCTTCTTTTCCGATGGTTTTATTGCTCTCTCACTGGTTCACTAACCCGCTCCATTACATTCGTTCTTGGCTGACCCTATTGTCGCGTCCAAAGCGCCATCTCCCAGTCGTCGGAATTGGCGCAGGTGCCAAAGACGATGCATATTTCAAGACTCTGGCCTGAGGTGGACGTCGACGCTCAAAATGAGACCAATACAGTGAATTATTTAACATTTCTACCACAACAAACGAACTCCATTCAACAGCGCACTCTACTTTCTCGGTCTGCCCTGTTGTCTTTCTGTCCATCTATCCTTTCTTCCTTCCTTCCCTCCTTCCTTTCTTTCTTCCTTCCTTCTTTCCTTCCTTCAATCCTTCCTTCCTTCCTTCCTTCCTTACTTCCTACCTTCCTTCCTTCCTTCCTTCCTTCCTTCCTTCCTTCCTTCCTTCCTTCCTTCCTTCCTTCCTTCCTTCCTTCCTTCCTTCCTTCCTCTCTCATCAAAATGAGACCAATACAGTGAATTATTTAACATTTCTACCACAACAAACGAACTCCATTCAACAGCGCACTCTACTTTCTCGATCTGCTCCGTTGTCTTTCTATCTATCCTCCTTCCTTCCTTCCGTCCGTCCTTCCTTCCGTCCCTCCCTCCTTCCTTTCTTCCTTCCTTCCTCCCTTCTTTCGTCTTTCCTCCCTCCCTCCCTCCCTCCCTCCCTCCCTCCCTCCCTCCCTCCCTCCCTCCCTCCCTCCCTCCCTCCCTCCCTCCCTCCTTCCCTCCTTCCTTCCTTCCTTCCTTCCTTCCTTCCTTCCTTCCTTCCTTCCTTCCTTCCTTCCTTCCTTCCTTCCTTCCTTCCTTCCTTCCTTCCTTCCTTCCTTCCTTCCTTCCTTCCTTCCTAGCTTTCTTCCTCTCGTGTGGGCCAAGCGGTCATACCCTGCATATTGTCCTGGCTTATGAAATATTACACCACCGTTAGGTTAAAAACGTATTTCGTAGCCGACTCACAGATATAATTATGAGAACGAGACGAAGTCGGAGACAAGAATCAACAAAAACTCAGCAAGAGAAACAACATATGAGATTCATGATGATGGTTTAAAATACTGATACATGTTACTGGCGAAAAATACTGGTATATGATGCTGAATAAAAAATACTGGTACATGATACTGTTTAAAAGTAGGCCTACTGGTATATAATGCTGGTTACACTGGTATATAGAACTTGTTCAAAAATACTGGTAGGCCTATATGACTCTGGTTAAAAAATACGGGTATATATGATACTGGTTAAAAGTACTGATATATGATACTGGTTAAAGTACTGGTATATGATACTGGTTGAAAAATACTGATATATGACTCTCGTTAAAAATACTGGTATATGATACTGGTTTAAAGTACTGGTATATGATACTTGTTAAAAGTACTGGTATATGATACTGGTTTAAAGTACTGGTATATGATACTTGTTAAAAGTACTGGTATATGATTCTGGTTCAGAAAATACTTGTGCATCTGAAGCGTAATCATAAACTCCACATTTCTGAAGTTCTACTCGAAAGCTAAACACAGGGCACCAGCTTATTCACGAGCGCTTCGTCAAGTCAGAGGGTTGTCCAGAACTGTCTAATGAAGATACGACTTCGGCTGCCAGAGAGAGAGACCAGAGAGAGAATGGTACACCATACTGGATTGAAAAAATACCGATTTATAATTCTAATTAAAAATAACTGATGTCTGATGCTAGTTCCAAAAATACTGGTAAATGATAATCGTTCACGAAACACCAACTAGTCCTCAAAAATACGCCCCGAATAGTCGAGAGACTGGGATGAAAGACACGACTCAGGACCAACAACAGAAATCGAGTCTGAACAGAAATCAAACACCGTTCCTTCATACTGGGTTCAGTTACCCACGAAAATCTACAGACAACGTACAACTTACAGAAACTCAACGCATTTTGTTCTATCCATGTACATTGTTCAGCCCCATTTTCTTCGGCCTCGGCTGTGCTACGGCGCTGTATAAATCGTCTTAATAATAATGATAATAAAATTATTATTATTATTGTTGTTATTATTATTATTATTATTATTATTATTATTATTATTATTTTTTTTCCCCCCGAGGTACATATGATCCCTCGGGAGTTCAAAAATTAGGGGGCATTGTTCTGGAATGGCTAGTCTTCGCAGATGGTTATTATTATTATTATTGTTGTTGTTGTTGTTGTTGTTGTTGTTGTTAAACGCGTGAGCACGTGTATGTGCGCATATGAGCGTGTGTATGTTTATGTAGGTGCATGTGTATGTATGTATATGTGCTTAGAAGTGCGAATGTGTACGTGTACGTGTGCTCGTCAGTATGTGTACTGTATGTGTCTATATGAGTGTGTGTATGTATATGTCTGTGTAATACTGTATGTGTTTATACGTAGGCCTGTATGCTTAGGTGTGTGTATGTGTGAACGTCTATGTATGTGTGTGTATGTGTCCGTGTATGTGTGTGTGTATGTAGTGGGGAGGTGATGTCTTTCGTCCGTCGCCAGGCGTCAGCTGCGTAAGTCCATCGGAACGACAGTGAATTACAGCGGTCAAGTTAGGACCGATGTCGACTAATCTCGTCGTTAGGCGGCCCAGAAGCGCTCGGAATTATGGGCCTGTCTTCCCACGGTGCACCGCGCGACAGGAAGCTTTGACTGGTTGATATCCGCTGCGAAGCACCGAGTGTTAAGAGACCGAGAAAAGATACAGTCGCACCGGGAGGGATAAGTTTCACGTTAGCGAAAGTGCACTTCAAAGTAAGGGACAGGTTTCAGTTTCATATTATGCTGTAACATGTAGATGTAGATGTACACGGTTTTCGACAACGACTTAATTGCCTCGACCCTGTTAATTTTCATCGCTTGATCCGAGAAATACACGAGTAACCAATTAGGTAAATAACTAAGACTGAGGTAAGAGCAATCTGATGATCGGGATGTTTAGGATGAAATGGAAAAGTTAACATTGTTTTAAGGTCAGAGAGAGCGAACCGAACGTTGGCCTGTGTCGTATTTGACCTGATGCTGTTTTCCACACATCGGGTGGCGTAGGCCCTCCGTCTCTCGAGCGGAGGACTGAAGGAAGAGGTCGGAAGGAGACGAATTAAACCGAACTTCACCGAACTTTAACGAGGTTCAAAGGCTCCCAAAGCTCTGAGGGCGAAGAAAGTTCTACGTAGGTTCAAAAGCTGCAAAGGCTAGTACCGATATTCCAAAGGCTACAAGTGTTCCAAAGACTTAAAAGGCTCCAAATACTTCAAAGGCTTGAAAGGCTACACATGCTCTAACTGTTCCAAAGGCAGCGAAGCTTCGAAGTTTCTATAGAATGCGAAGGCTCTTTAGGCTCAGCCAGTGACTCAAAATACTGCAAAGGCTACTAAGGCTCTACAGGCTCTGCAAGATCCAAAGGTTCCACAACTTCTGTTCGAATGCTCCAATATACTAAAGGCTCCAAATGATCTAACGAATTCAAATGCTCCAAAGACTCCGAAGGCGCAAACAGCTCAGAAGACTTTAAATGCTTCAATTGAAGACAAAAGCTAAAAAATGCTACAGGTGCTCCAAAGGCTTCATAGGCTGCAAAGACTTCAAAGGTTACAAACGCTCCAAAGGCAACAAATGCTGCAGATCCTCAAAAGGCTCCATAGGCTGCAAAGGCTACAAATGCTTCACAGGCTCCATAGGCTACAATGCACCAAAGGCACCATAGGCTGCAAAGGCTACAAATGCTTCACAGGCTCCATAGGCTACAATGCACCAAAGGCACCATAGGCTACAAAGGCTCCAAAGGCTACAAACGTTGCAAAGGCTGCCACCGACTCTGACTGCTCGTTTCGCCGTTGCTCTCAGTTCGCCCTCTGGTGCCCAGTAATTGATAGCGCTCAACCGATCGTGCAATTACGTCACATCAGAGATGGAGAATCGTGATGCTGCCTCCAGGGTGGGGTTGAAGGAACGGTGTGGCGAAAGGGGTGGACAGAGCGAACGGTGGTTGGGGGGACCTGTCAACGTCGTCGTGTTAAGTCTAATGCCCCTAATGCTCGACAGGCAAATTGGTCGTCGGTCTTCGTTGCATATTGTTTACCGATGTTTCGCCAGAATCACCGACTTACTGCTGACAGACTTACTAACTGACTGACCGACTGAGTGAGTGAGTGAGTGAGCGAAAGACTGAATGAACGAATGAAGGTGTTTGCGGAGGAAGTGATTGAATGAATGAACGAAGAAAAGAAGGAAACAATAAACGGACGGACGAATGAGTGAATGAGTGAGTGAGTGAGTGAGTGAATGAGTGAATGAGTGAATGAGTGAATGAGTGAATGAGTGAGTTAATGAGTGAGTTAATGAGTGAGTTAATGAGTGAGTTAATGAGTGAGTGAGTGAATGAGTGAATGAGCGAGTGAATGAATGAGTGAATGAATGAGTTAATGAGTGAGTGAATGAGTGAATGAATAAATGAGTAAGCACATGAATGAGTGAAAGCGTGAATGAGTGAATGAATGAGTGAGTGAAAGAGGCAGAATGACGCGGATGAATTAATGTTACATTGAAATCTGGCGCTACAAAAATACGAATAGGTTCCAGCGGACGCACATTTCCTCTCCAGACGTAGTCCTGTAGGCATAACTATCCAACTATTCAAATATCCAAATATCAAAGTGTTACTATTAGGGCCTACTACAAGGGTATCGACTTATTCGACTGTATCACTGGGTCGTAATAATAGGAGTTGTGGTGGGTGCAGAGTGGATATTAGAGTAGTGAGTCGTTGGAGTAGCGAGATCATTATAATAACGACGGTAAGGATTATGGGAGTAGTTTTAGTGGAAAGAGCAGGAAAGTAGCATAGCTAGGAGCGGGTGTAGTAGGACTAGTAATGGTAGTGGGAGTACTATTTAGTTGATGCAGTAAGTTAGTAGAAATGGAAGCAGTAGTAACAGTGGTGGCATATTGGGAACAACGGGGTAGTATCTATATGTTGGTGGTGGTAGTAGCAGTAGTAATAGTAGCCTAGTAGTAGTAATGGCAGTAGCACTATAGTAGTAAGTAGTAGTAGCAGTAGCAGTTGTAGTAGCAAAACATGCATAGTAGTAGTAGTAATTGTAGTAGTAGTAGTAGTAGTAGTAGTGGTAGTGGTGGTGGTGGTACTGGTAGTAGTAGTAGTAGTAGTAGTAGTAGTAGTAGTAGTAGTAGTAGTAGTAGTAGTAGTAGTAGTAGTAGTAGTAGTAGTAGTAGTAGTAGTAGTATTTAAGTATGATGCCAATACCAGGATAACAACAACAACACGAACCGCCAACATGTTTTCACTCTACTTCAATACACGTCTATGGTCGTCGAGTGCCTTTATAAGAAGACCTGCATTTCGGAAGAGAGGCGCCACAGACGTGAAGACGCATAGACAATCCGCATAAATTATGAAGTGTCCAATTGGAGGAATCGTGCGTCTGTGGCGAAGTCGAGTGTCGAAATAAGATGTCTCCGGCTGTCAGCGACAACGGTTTTTACTTAAGATATATCGACTGTCCTCTCAGTGGTCGACTTATTTGCCAAGGACTCGAGTGACGTCGGTTCTAATCCTGCGGGAAGGAAGACAGTCTTAGGGTGGATGAGGAAGGGATGGGGAAGGAGTGGATGATGGACTTAAGGAGTGTGTGGGAAGATGTCGAGAAACGAGCGATTGAGTGACGATGACGGGAAAACGAGCGTGTGACATGTGGCAATGAGAGAGAGAGAGAGAGAGACAGACAGACAGACAGACAGACAGACAGACAGACAGACAGACAGACAGACAGACAGACAGACAGACAGACAGACAGACAGACAGACAGAGAGCGTCAGAGACAAACATAAAGACATACATACAGACAGATAGACACAAAGACCCTGAACGGTTCACCCCACTAAAAGCGCATTATAAATGCTTAAATACAATACAATACAAAAGAATTGAAAAGACTGACAGACATACAGACCGTCAGACACACACACACAGACAGACAGACAGACACACCCAGAAACAGACAGACAGACATGCAAAAGCACAGAGATGCACATACATTTATCAAGCGACAGATAAATAAGCATACATATAGTTAGAAACAATTAGATACACACGCATAGATGTATAATATATTATGGACAAATAGATTTACATGCAGAGGGATAGGCAAATGGATAAGCATACAGATAGACAGACAAAGAGATATGCATACAGACAGATGAACGTGCACCCAGGTAGTCATCCAGAGACACTCAAACAAACAGACATATATACTTACTTACTTACTTACTTACTTACTTACTTACTTACTTACTTACTTACTTACTTACTTACTTACTTACTTACTTACTTACTTACTTACTTACTTACTTACTTACTTACTTACTTACTTACTTACTTACTTAGATAAGAGCACACAGTCGAACTGCGGATGATTGGCCTTACGTAATATAAGGTAACAATACATCCCACCTTATGACTCCTATAGTGCCGCATAAAGGAATTATATGTAAATTATTCTGTGTTGGGTCACAGAGGCATACGGGGGGGGGAGGATTATGCAGAGCAGGCAACAAGGCAGGGAACATCGTATACAGAAGCAGACAGGCTGATACACAGGCACACACGCGATCAGGCGAACGCAAACAGGCTACTAGACAGACATAGAGAGAAAGATATGTGTAGGCTGTTTAGCAGATTGATAGGTAAACAGACTAGTTAACAGACAGACACACAGGCAGACAGACAGACAGACAGACAGAAAGACAGATAGACCGACAGGAAGAGAAACTAACCCTGTGCCAACTCTCCCACTAACTTCCACAGACATATAAATAAAATAGAAGATTACGTCTGCGCATTCGTGCAACTGACATAGATCCTGGGTGGATGGGGGTTTTGTGGTCCGCTGGACACAGCTGCTTCTGTTGCTGCTGATGCTGATGTCGATGATGTTGATGATGCCAGAGTCAGTTCCTCGTTCAGCCGTCGAAGGAGATCGGTGGCTTCGATTTCATCTTTTACTCTCAAGACATGCGTCGACCGCATATGGTCCATGCATCACGACAAACAGCCGGGAAATTTCTTCTTTAAAATACACCATGACAATACGTCCAAATCGACCAACACAACCCCATAAGAATATCCAGAGGTGGAAAATGTGTTCCTGTCTGTCTGTCTACCTGCCTATCTGTCTATCTGTTTGTTCGTGTTCAAAATATATGTCGACTGTATGTCTTCGTCCACTTATTATTATTATACTAGATGTTTGCCCGTTGTAAGACGGATAGAAACAATTTTAAAATCTAATTTCGTTCGTTCGTTTCAGCCTGTTCGCCACCTAAGTAAATTAATAATATCGTTCCAGGATGCTTGGCGCCAGCTGGAGAAAAGCCTGGAAGATCTTTGCCCGTCCTAACACGGTTAAAAGACAATTTGAAATTGTATTTTACGTTCTTTCGTTTCAACCTGTTCGTCACCTAAGTAAATTAGTTTACCCGTTTTAAGCAGTTAGTTTAAAAGAGCAGCCGTTTACGCTATATTGAAATTTACTTTGAATGAAGTATTAAACGAAGGTCCGTTCGGAAGGTCGCCGTTTTATAAATGGACGTCATTGGTCATTAATATTCATTAGTTGGAAGCGGCAAATGAGAGAAGCGTAACATGCAAATGTTGACTACGCCTCATTTCTGTTCAATTATATTATTAACAATACCCGTACGTAGACCTATATTTCTAAATATCGCAACAAACTGGCGAACATTTCGTCGTCAAAATGCATCTGTGTCCCAACTGACTAAATATCTCAACAGAATATCAGGACGTGTCATCTTCAAAACAAATACTGATAACATATCCTATAATTGACTAAACATCACATTTGAATATCTGGCCATGTTCATATATTACGAAATGCTATTCGGGTAATCGACGTGGTCGGCCCTCATTCTAGAACAAGCTTCCAAACAGTCTACGTCACGAGCTTCTCCTGTATGGGCGATTGGGCGTCCGCAGGTGGTAAGAGGGAGCATAATTATGCTCCCCTGGATTTTGCGCATATTTAACAAAATTAACATCTTTTGATTGTTATGGTTATTACAACAGTCCCAATACGATTTTCAATGCGAAAAAAACAATTATTTAGGGGAGTCATTGACCATTATTTATTTTAAAAACTGAAAACGGTTTCCCATTCCCAGAACGCTAACAACAGGCCCTATAACATGTCGAATGCTTGCAACAGTCCGGCGGTTGTTGGGATCAGCGCCAAACCTCCTAATCGCGGGAGCGAGCGCCGAGGGCGATCAGTTGCTTTCGACACCCTCGTTAGTACCCGTGCCAACAATTTAAAACTAAAACTAAGCGCATAGCGCCAGCTTATTCACTAAGGGTTGATTGAAAAGACATTATGTCAACGAGAGGGAGAGACAGGGAGAGAGAGACAAAGAGACAAAGAGACAGAGAGACAGAGACAGAGACAGACAGAGAACTCTCTCCCTGGGTCTGTGCGCTCTGCTCAGTCGCTTGTGTCATTTCCTTCTCAACTTACAACCAGGGCTGTAGTGGTAAAATTCGAGGTGAGTATACGCTACCGGTGACCAGCGGCGTCAGTAGGGCTGGTGTCACCGTAAAAAAAATTTGAAGACCTTTTTTTAGGAATTCGTCTAAGAAAAATTTATGACTTTTCACCAATTCTCTGAAAATTTGAAGACTTTTTGCGATTTCGTCTCTGAAAAAGTTGATGACCTTTTTTTAGTCATTCGCCCTAAAAACCTGTCAAAACCTCTCTTTTTCCTCAAAATTTCATCTACAGAGGTAAGTATACGCTGTATACCCGCGCATACCCTCGACTACAGCCCTGCATGCCTACAACTTACCTCTTTCAAATTGCTTATGTACCGTTGGCTGCCTCTCTGTCTTACGGACTGGTTTTGGTTACTAACCTAATTACGGCTTGATTCTGGTGCGCCATCGGCTGATGCCTTGCAGGGCTTGCTGTAGGTACAGGAGGAACAGGCAATTGGCTGGAGCGCCTCAAAATTGAGTGACGACATATTCACAAAAAATGTTTTATATTTGCATGTTTTTCAATATATTATTAATTGATTACTGTGTTTTATGCGGCTTAATTAAAACATATATATATATATATATATACATATGTATGTAAATACATACACATATGCATGCACATATACATAAATATAGTCATACATATATACATACATACATAAATACATATGCTTACATGCAAGCGATCATACATAGTCACGCGGGTGACATTTCCCGGTGAGAATGAAGCTAATGCGTGAGTAAACGAGTTGTAAACAGCTGGAAATAGGAATCCAAGGCGAACATCGTGGACTTTGAAGACCAAGGCGAGTAACAGAATATGACATCTTATGAAACGAAATAATCCGATCCCCTTGTGCTCTAAAAGCCTGTCTACGAAACACAACGCGTCTTAAATGTCACGGAATTTTGGGAATTTCGAGAAAGGTCAGAAACTTCTTATTAGTGCTTTATATGTTTCTCACTTCAAATGTCCATCATTTCACATGTCCAGCAATTCACATGTCCATCATTTCACATATCCATCACTTCACATGTTCCTCACTTCACATGTCCATAACTTCACATGTCCATCATTTCACATGTCCATCATTTCACATATCCATCACTTCACATGTTTCTCACTTCACATGTCCATCACTTCACAAGTCCATCACTTCAACTGTGCAGTGTCCACCACTTCATATCCGTAACATCAAATGTCCATCATTTCACATGTCCGTAACTTAACATGTTCCTCTCTTCACATGTTCCTATATTCACTTGTTTCTCGCTTCGTACGTCTCCTGCATGGTAATAAAGAGGAGATAGTTGCCTCCTCACACACACACACACACACACACACACGCCCACACACACTTTTACTATCCATAATAATTGTCGGTTACAGCCTCCCTCTGACTTTTCTCCTATTTCTCTCTCTGTTACATTTTCTCCGTGTCTCTCTTTATCTCGCCCTATCTCTGTTCTCCCTCGCCTTCCTCTTTCGCCAACGACTCCACAGAGACAAGGTCCCAGTTTGACCCGTCGTCATTCTTGGCCACTAGGGGTCGCTGCCGTCGACAGAGGGAGACACTGTCTCGGTTCGGAAGATGTTTATCAGCGTTGCATCTGTGGCAGCTCGATGAAAGTCATCATAAATGCCGATGAAATTCGGTTCTACAGGAAGATAATGAAACCATGGGCGACGGGTGAAGCAGACGGGGATGGAGATGGTAATTGCAAATTTATATAGCGCCACTTAAAGAGAGATAAAGGACAATGTGTGAGAGAGAGAAAAAGAAAAAGGAAATAATGAAATAAGGTAAGGAAAGACAGGTAGAGGCTGGAAGAAGCAAAGAGAGGGAGTAAGAAAGAGAAGGAGAAACAGGAAGACAGACAAGGACAGACAACAAAAGGTAGAGACTGAAAAGCAGAGATATATTAGAAACAGACATGGATATCGTACAACTTTTACCAGATGATGCATCTGGTAAAAGTTGTACGAATATGCCACATGCAAGAATACAGGCATTCATAAATACATACATACACACATACATACACATATACATGCATACATTACATACATACATACATATATACATACATACATACATACATACATACATACATACATACATGCGCACATATATAAATACATCCAAACAAGCATACATACATATATAGTCACTTGTATACATACACACAAATAAATATATACATACCAACATACATAAATGCACACAAACGTCCATACATACATAAACACACATTCACAAATGCAAATACGCATACATGTATACGTACACAATAGGAGGCGGATAGACACGAGCATATATGGAAACGCACGTAGTTGGACATGAGATGGAAGCAAGCGAAGACGTCCATTGCACAGGGGAAAAGAGTCTTTGACTTTGATAATGTACTTTTTATGCTCCACTCTCAGCGACCAAGACGAGGCTGCTTTTTAGCGAAGTAGTCGAGAGATAGAGCCTCGTTTCCATCCATTTGTCTACTTCCGGTACACATGTCCTTGCATTTTTTCTTCTTCTGCTTCTTCTGTGGACGATTTTCCATTGAAAAGAAAAGACTCGCATTCACTGCCACAGATCTTCATCTTCTACCAGCATCTTCTGTCTGGGACAGAAAATTTCCTCTGATTTTTAATAGGGAGTCTGTGAAAACTCAGGATTTCACGCACTCATGATCGTAATCGCACTCGTTAACTATTTTTTTTATAATAATAATAATTATAATTATTATTGTTGTTGTAATTATTATTATTATTATTATTATTATTATTATTATTATTATTATTATTATTATTATTATTATTATTATTATTATTATTATTATTATTATCATCATCATCATCATTATTATTATTATTATTATTATTATTATTATTATTATTATTATTATTATTATTATTATTATTATTATTTTACGCCCCAAGGTACATATTATGATCCCTCGGGTACTTGAATACTAATAAAAAGAAGTAGATACATTTGGAACGGCCACTATTCCTCAGGTTCTGACAGAGGGAAAGTGCCGCGGAAAGCTACTACTACTACTAAATTCTAGATCGTGTCCTTATAAAACTTCCAACTTGCTATTTCTTCACATCAGTCTGAATATCGCGAGTTTCATTAAACAGAAACTCTGCCCTTCTTGCTGTTCGCTTTGACACCTTACACTCAAGGACAACGATAGAATTACATCACTTGCCCTTCTTGACTTCTCTGCTGCATTTGATACTGTTGACCATGCTCTTCTTTACACATCGTCTCCATCACTGGTTTGAGGTTTCTGGTCCTGACTTAAATTGGTTTGCTACATATCTCAGTGGCAAATAATGACCAAGCGCTATGCTAACACATGGTGTTCCGCACGGTTACGTGCTTGTTCCTATGTTGTTGGCATTATACACCACACCAATAGGAACATTACTCGACTATCGTTCACTGGGATATCATTTTTATGCAGATGACACTGAGATTTACATTTCATTTGATAGTTTACCTTCGTCTTTCATCTGTTTTCGGTATGATTTAGTCTTGGATGGCAGCAAATAAACTGATTTTTTATACTAGACACTCCACAGCGGTTAAAAAAGTTTTAATTGTTCAAATCTTTAAAATTAGGTAGCTTAGTTGTTGAGTTGGGCAATACGTTCATAGCTCTAGGTGTCTATATCTCTTTATTTGCCCCTCAGCCCCTTGGACGTGTCTGCATTTAACCTTTCTCTCTTCCTGCACCCTCTCTCTGTGTGTCTGTCTGTCTGTCTGCCTGTCTCTCTCTTTCAGTTGAATAACCATCTGGGTATTGATTGGATTAGGGTTTGGTTTTGGTGCACCACTGGTTGACACCTTGTGCATTAGATACCTGCGCTATAGAAGTTAATAATTAATAATGACAGAACTATTGCTCTGTTCATTTTCCAAAAAAGTTCCAATGGTCTCTTTGTCTATATTCATACTTGCCTGTTTACTTTACTGCCTTCCTTCTCTCTCGCTTCTTTCTTCCTTGTTTGAGATCCTTGAATTTCTCATAAAACTCTTACTTTTATTTTTCCTGCTTCTCGCTTTTCCTATATTTGGCCGTTTATCTTTTCCTTTTTTCCTTTTAATTGTTTTAGTCCACATTTTCTTTTCCAATATTCTTTTCTTTCCGTCATATCATTTTTCATCCTATCCATCTTTCTATAGCCTCACTCCCACTTTCCCCATCAACTCCACCCCACCGACGCACCACCCAGTTCCACCCACTGCCCACCACCCAACCACCCTGTTCATTCCATTCCTTTCCACGGTTGTTTTTCCATCGCATTGGCTGATTAGTATTCGACACTGGTCTTCATCCATATTCCAGCTTTCACGTGAAGTCCCAAAGGAAGTCTTTACCACTCCACTAGATTCCTTTTAAACGGCTTCTTTCCAGCCTCTGTCCGTCTCCCTGTCCCACTGCCTACTCTCCACCGACCGTCTATCTGTCTCTCCTTCTGCACATCTGTCTGTCTGTCTCATTCAGTCTCCTCCTGTCCTTCTCATTCGCTTTCAGTAACACATATCATACTTCAATGACACTTTTGGGTATCGCAATAAACGTATTATGTATATAAGTATATTTATATGTATGCACACACATATATACATAAACAATTATAGACATATACATATACGTATATATGTATATATATTTGTGTATAATATAGGTGCTTGTTTTTTTTATATATTTACGTTTTATATATTTATAAATATATTTTATAACATGCTACATGTTACTATTACGACTGGTCAAAAAGATACGTTTGGTGACTGTAGGCCTACCTTTTCACATGCTGGTCCGATGCATGGTATTCACTGGCGCCAGCTTTGAGGGGAACTCTCTCTATACGCATGTCTCTGTCTCTCTGTCTCTCTCTGTCTCTCTCCTTGTTTGTTTGTGTGTCTCTCTGTCTGTCTGTTTCGTTTTCTACATTTCGCAAACAACTGAAGACACCTATGTCCATTGTATATGTGTTATAAATATCGAATTTTTTTGATAATTTTATACCTATTAATTATGCAAAGAAATTCGTGTATTCCTGTATGCGATATTCTACATATAGGAATTCCTGTATTATTATGCAGCAGAGTAGTATGAGCACATACGCTGGAGGCACGCACATCCATAAATATACACTAGATATGTATTCAAATGTCCCATACATCATCGATCGTAGAATTGACTTCCGTCAGGGTGTCATGGCGTGCTTAAGATATTGCAAAAGTTTCTAATATACTGGGACGAGGTTCGTGTACATCTTAGTCTGACCAACCATCGATCCATTCATTCATTCATTCATTCATTCATTCATTCATTCATTCATTCATTCATCCGAAAATCCATCCATCCATTACTATGTGTATCAATCAATGCATTCACTCACACATTTTATCCATTCATCCATGCATCTCACCACCCATACATCTCTTCATCCATACATTCATTCATTCATACATTAGGCTATGTATATATCACGCATCAATCCACCAACTAACCCACACCTACACACGCATGAATGCATGCATCCATCCATACATCCACAAATCCAGTCATTCATTCATCCATACAACCAACCATTCATCCATCGATCCATTATTCAATCCATCCATCCATCCATCTATACAAACATACATACATGCATTCACCCATTCATCCATCCATTCATCCAACTGTACATCCATCCATCCATCCATTCATCCATCCATCTATCCAACTGTACATCTATCCATCCATTCATCCATCCATTCATCCATCCATCTATCCAACTGTACATCCATCCATCCAAACATACATCCATCTGTCTTTCCGCAGAGTCTCCCGACAAGTACGTGTCCTTCTGCGAAACGGAAACCTTCCACGCGACATGCGCAGTCGACGAGGTGATCGTCATCACGCATGCGCGCTACGGGCGCATGCGCATCAGCAGGTGCGTCAAGCTCGACTACGGGCATCTGGGATGCGTCGCTGACGTCATCGAGCTAGCAGATTCGCGCTGCTCTGGACGCAGACGATGCGAGATTCGAATCCCAGACTCGGAGTTCGCCAAGTACAAGCCTTGCCCGGACGACCTCAAGCCGTATCTGGAGATCGGCCACAAATGCATCAAAGGTGAGTGACTCCCAATTATTTCATATTCACCCAACTGTGTCATTGTTTTCGTACAGAGAATATCTGTGTAGGCCTACCTGTTGGAGCTGAAGACAGGTGCTCTGTGTAATTCTATGACATCGTTGTGATGTAACTGTAGCTGATTTGGAGATGATCAGGCTTGGGTAAACTCGTCTGTGTCTAATGTCTATACAAGTCGATCTAGTCTAGACTATCAAGGTAGGCCCTATGGTCACGTGTCGCATAGTCTTGTGTAGAGACTGGGCTAGTCTAATTTAATCTGATCGAATCTAATTAAGAAATTACTTAATTAATAGTAATAATAATCTTCTTTATTAATTAACGAGTGATTTGAATCAAAGTCAATAACGCATGAAAATGGCTTATTTTAAATTCAGATTCGTTCGTTTAATTGAAGCTAATGATTAGATTTAATGATCGAATTAATTAAAAGCTGATGAAAAGGCGATAGCATGTTATTATAACCATTTGACGACTTAATTGGTTCAATTCTCAGTACAAACGTCCACTGATTTCTGCACCTACCCCCATGCCACCCCGGTGACGTCATCGCAGAGCGGCCATCTTGCGAGTCTCGTGACGGAGATGACCGGATGTGGCGGAGTCACGACCCCGTGGATCATCGAGGTCAGTCCGGGTCAGGTCGTCCGGTTGACCCTCTACGACTTCGGGGTAGTGCGAACGAAGAAGGGCCTGACGAGACCCGCCTCCACGCAGTGCCACACTTACGCCATCCTGCGGGAGCCTGGGCAACAACATCCGGGACCCGGCGGAGTGATACGGACTGTGCGAAACGTCACCGTGTGCGGAGGATCAATGCGTCAGTCGGTCGTTTACGTCACTGTGACGAATCGATTGGAAATTGGTCTCGTTCGAAATGATAACCTCATCTACGGACCTCATTTTATGTTCGAATATCACGGTATTTACTCTCCATTTTTCTTATTAATGTCGATATTTATGTTCCTCTAATGTTAGTCATTTTTCTCGATCTTGTTATTATCCTTCTTCGTATTCTTCCACTTCTTTTTTCTTCTCCTTATTTCCACTCATATGATTTTATTATTAAAATAATAATAATAATAATAATAATTGTCATTATTATTATTGTTGTTGTAGTAGTAGTAGTAGTAGTAGTAGTAGTAGTAGTAGTAGTAGTAGTAGTAGTAGTAGTAGTAGTTGTAGTAGTAGTAGTCGTAG
>OY744608.1:63412193-63484693 GCA_963556255.1 Allolobophora icterica
CGGTCTGGGACTAGAGATTAATGCGCGGGATTGCACGCTGGTGCTGTGCGGAATATGTGCGGGGAAAAGGACTGTCTTAGGAGTGTCCTTTGAACTTGATCCAGATAGTTATTCATCCGTTTAGTCTTAGAATCTTCTTCGATCTTGATGACTTATACATGGCAGTTTTCGTCCGTTTTTACCTTTTAAGTCTCCTTCGAAATTGCCCCAGAAAGTTTCTTTCGTACAGTTATTCTTCGAAGTGTCCTTCGAACTTTAACACTTTTCAGTGCAAAGGGCGTACATAATTACGGCATTTCCTCGAATGCGCCCGTTTTCATATCCTGGAGGCAGTGCCGGATTTAGACTTTGTGAGGCCCTGCCGCCCTAGGGCATGTAAAGCTTGGAGTCCACTTGATAGAAATTGCACAAGGAGGTCTCACAAAACTTGAAAACGTATGTGCCTTTTAATAATTTAAATTATTTAATAGCAAGGTATTAAGTGAAAATTCTAATTATTTTAAAAGAATGCATTTACTTAGACGAGATGGAATTTGCAACACAAGCCGTTCGAAAGGTTCTACATAACAAATATACAGTACACATAAAATTTAAACACCGGCACAGTCCCCAACAAAAAACTTCTTACATTTTTAAGTCCCTGCGGATTTTGAGGCCCTAAGCTGAAGCCTCTAGTTTAAATAGGTAAATCCGACACTGCCTAGAGGCGGATTACAGTTTAGTTGTGTTGAAGCCAAGGTACGTAATTTTTTTCTATAACGTACGTACGGTACGCGTACGTTATTATGCGTACGTTACCGTACGTTGACATCAGTTCATGACGAAAATAAAATACACAACATTGTGCACAAGAAAAGTCAATAATAGTTGGTGATTGACGGTCGTAAACAATTTTAACCATTACATCAGTAGGCTAATGTTCAATGATCTCTACTTTCAAACTTTTAAAATCCAAATTGCTAATATTCTGTCTAATGTAGCCTATAATATGAAGATAATTAAGATTTTACGGCACTCTTTATAGGATGGTCAGTGCCAGTGGTCATTTTTATTGGTAATACTAAATTTCGGTATCGTTCGTAAATAATTAGGCCTGCGTACGGGGAAGTTAATACCGTAGAGCTAAACTGATCATTTTGACGTATACGCGTACGTTATAAGACTATATAGTTATATTGAGGTTCTTTGTGACACCCATTCAAATGGGCAGCGGTGATGAAGGATTTCATCCGACAAATTCATTTATAAATAAACAGGGTCGAGGTCATACGATCGCTCTATGACGGTACGTATACGGGACCTTAAATGGCATAGGACCCTTTCAAAAGGGCGGCGGTGGTTAAGTATCTCGCCCGATCAATTCACTGAACAACAAGCATCACTCTAGAAAATCGTGTACAGTTACCTTTACCTATGAAGATAACACTGAAGCAAAACTAGGTTATGCAAGAAAGGCATACGACGATGTTTTTCCATGCTTGGTACTTGCTGTTCCATTTTCTACAAAAATATCAACATCCATTTTATTTTATTCCGGATATTTCTATAGCGCCTCTCGAAGTCAACTACTACTCAGAGGCGCTCCTGACTACAGCATTTGATACTGTGCCGGAATTTTCACGCCGAAGCGCCACGAGCAATTGCGAGTGAAGGACTTGCCCAAGGTCCATACGCAGCGGCTAGAGTGGGATTCGAACCTGCAACCCTCAGGTCACAAGGCGCCGAACTTACCACTGAGCCACCACGCCCCACAACATCCATGCCATCTGTCGGCTGTCGAAGGGAATCCATTGGTTGGTTCTACGTGTGTGCGTGGGCTCACCATTGATGACTCTTCCAGCTTACTGTGCATCGTATTGCTAACTGATTTAATATCCTCGTTCGTAATGATATTTAACATCATACAGGCTGGCGCAGAGATCGCCTTTTATTTGGTTTTCCCTTTGAGCGGCGCTATAAAAATCGCCGCATAAATGTCTATGTTTATGTATATACCCATATATATATATATACATAGTACATACATACATACATACATACATACATACATACATACATACATACATACATACATACATACATACATACATACATACATACATACATACATACATACATACGTACGTGCGTGCGTACATACATAAAATACGTATAAAATACGTCTAAGCGTAGACTGTGCATCGTGGAGAAAGGCTGCTTACAGGTTGTTGTCATTCATCATCAGCCTAACTCTGCCTCCGTAGCAGCAACTCCACCATCAGCAACCGATGTTGATGGTGCACGTAGCCGGGTCGTTTTTCTTTGTCCCGCACCGGGTCCCCATCGCTGCCTCCAGCCGACCGACGGGGAAAGGGTGGGGGCTTGGCGTCGTGGGTCCCCCGTCGCACGTATCGGGACTTCCCCCGGGGGCTTAATCCTGTACAACGGACCCAACGGAATCCTAATTTGTCGAAATTAATTTCCGACGACGCTCAGAGCAGCGTTCAGAGCAGTTGTCAGCCGACCCCACACCATGCACCGCCACCACACGATCGAATGAAAGACTAAGCATTTATATAGCGCAATATATACGTCCATTTGAGTCCAGCCGTCCGTCCGTCCATCCAGTCATTTATACATATTTACATGCATACTTACATGCATACCTGCACACACGTACATATACGTACATACATAAGTACGTATGTCCTATTGTTGCCTGTATAGTTACGTAATGTTGTACTGCCTTGTACCTTTCAATAAAAACATTGATTGATTGATATATATATACATACATACGTGCGTGCATACACATGCATACATACGTACCTACGTACATATATACATACATACGTACCTACGTACATATATGCATACATACGTACCTACGTACATATATACATACACATACGTACATACGTACATGCATACATTCGTACGTAGTACGTCCATATATACATACACATACGTACATACGTACATACATATATGCATACAGAGTCTAAGGTTTCGTATCCTTTAATATTGATGCAATATCACAACACAGAGACAGACATACATACACGTGTATATACATAGATACATAAATTATATACATACATGAAATCATACATGCCTGTCTGCATACATGTATATATGCATACATAAAAACATAAACACATGATATTGTGTGCATGTACTATGTATGCATGTATGTATGTATGTACGCATGTATGTATTGTATGTATGTTTGGATGAATACAATTGGAGAAGTGCCATTTGACTTTGATTGAGCTTCGAAATGAGATTGGCTAAGTTTCTAAGCGACAGAGGGCGACACGTTCAGTCGAGCGTCTAAGGTTTGATTTTCCATTTCATTTCGCATCCTTTAATATTGATGCAATATCTCAAACCAGAGACAGACAGACAGACAGACAGACAGACAGACAGACAGACAGACAGACAGACAGACAGACAGACAGACAGACAGACAGACAGACAGACAGACAGACAGACAGACAGACAGACAGACAGACGCATACTTACATGTACAATTGTACATGCATACCTACACACACGTACATACGTGTAGCATACATACATAAGTACGTACGTACATGTATATGTATATACATACGTGCGTACATACATGCATGCATACATATAAGCATACGTACCTACGTACATACGTATATACATATATATACATACAGACATACAGAGTGTGAAACTTAGTTATAGATACATCTAGCACAGAATGAAATGAAGTATTAAGAGAGAGAGACACACACAGAGAGGCAAACAGAGAGACAGATAGAGACAGAGAGAGACAGAGCGAGACAGAGAGACAGAGAGGCATGCGTGCAGACAGAAAAACAGAGAGCGGAACATAATGATAGATACACCTAGAAAAGAGTTAAATGAAGTATGAAGAGTGAGGGATGGAGGTGAGAGAGGAACATGCCTGGAGATAGGCAGACAGCCAGAGATACAGACTCAAACATACAAGCAGAGATTCCACGACGGTGTGTAACAGCCGTGTGTAGTGATTGGTGTGGAAAGTGTTGGCAGGAGGGAGGAAGCGTTGAGATGAAGTAGGGTTTAATTGAGACGGATCGTGCTCAGGGCTTTCTCCATGACTTCGTACCGAAACCAGATCCACAGTCACAACGACAGATACAAAGACACAGACAAAGACACAGACATAGGCAGAGAAACAGTGACAGTGATTTAGACAGGGCTAGAGGTAGAATGGGAGAAACGCGCAGTGTCAGGGATACAAACAATGGCGGAGACAGAGAAAGAGAGAGAGAGGGTGGAGCCATGAGTACAAAGAGAGACAGAGATAGAGATATACACAGAAATAAACAGAGACAGAATCAGAGATATATTCAGATACAGATAAAAAGATGTAAAGGAACTGAGACAGAAGCAGAAGTATGCAAGATGACAGATGAACAGACCGAGACAAACAAGCAGTGGCAGAGAACAAGATAAAGAGAGAGAGAGACAGAATGAAATGAAGTATGAAGACAGACAGAGACAGACAGACAGACAGACAGAGAGACAGACAGAGAGACACAGAGAGAGACAGACACACAGACAGGCACACAGACAGACAGACAAAGATGCAGCCGACTGCAGCAAAAGAACAGCGGTAATGGAGTCAACAAAGTATTTGTCTACTCCGTCTTCATCTTCGTTTTCTTCTTCATCTTCTTCTTCATCTTTTTCTTCTTCATCATCATCTTATTTCTCGATGAGTTTGATGCATTGGACGATTTGGTCATTGCACCTGACATCTGTTGATGGATGCGGTGACGTCAGTAGCTCCACTTAGCACCCTCGATCTCTCTTTCCAAACTATCTCTCTTTGTCCGTTTATCCCCTTGTCTTTGCCCTTCTCTTGCTCCTTCTGTCTCTCTGCCAATAAGTCTATTTTGTCTCTCGGAATCTCCCCAATCGACCTATTCTGCGCTATAGCTGACTGACTGTACAGAGTCTAATATAAACGTTGGAACACGTGTGCCTCAGTAGAAAAGCCGTACGCCATATTATTTATTTATTTTATTTATTCCGGATATTTCTATAGCGCCTCTCGAAGTCAACTACTACTCAGAGGCGCTCCTGACTACAGCATTTGATACTGAGCCGGAATTTTCACGCCGAAGCGCCACGAGCAGTTGCGAGTGAAGGACTTGCCCAAGGCCCGTATGCAGCGGCTAGAGTGGGATTCGAACCTGCAACCCTCCGGTCACAAGGCGCCGAACTGACCACTGAGCCACCACGCCCCACAGACACCTGCTTTCCACCTAACTCAAGCGCCTTAAGAAACGCTATTAAAAGATTCCATTACGATTACGAGTACACTCTCTGTAGCTCTTTTAACTCTTCGACTTAATGACACTCTCCTTAGCAGCCCCTCTGCCTCCTACTCACCTCCTTGCTCTTCATTTGGCATCGCTGGACAATGTGCATCTCTGGACTAAATGGCGCAGCGCTCGTTAATAAGCTGCTGCCCTACTACTAACTTTGTGTAGCGCATTAGAAATTTTAAGTTTACGATTTCGATTACGATTGGATGTTGCTTCTTTGACTATGAGACTATCGAAAGGATTTTCATCTCCCACTTACTGACTCAGTTATGTACGACTGTGCTAGAGACCTGCGAAGCTTCGATATTCGATTCGAAAAGTAATCGGACGGCGGTATTCGATTCGATTCGAAAATGATGTCATGATTCGAAAAAATTTCGATTCATTTTTCAGAAAAATGATTAGCCCTTTACGCACTTTGTTGTAAACTAATTCTTTAAAAATTGTTTACTGAGCGTGGATTGGTTGTTGAATTTCTGTGTGCAACGCGGCACGCGATGAGAGCAAACTCTCTGGCAAGAAAAGGGTTTCAGAATGCTATAGGCCTACTCAGAGCTTCTCATTTGAAAATAGTATGCGGTTTGAAAATCGATCGCGCTGGATTGAGTAGGGAAGCGATGCGCGGTCGACCTCTAGAGCTTTTGTGTAGAGCGCATTTTGTGTATCGCTTAGCTGCATATAATTATTAATTAGTGACTTTACGAATGATGTCAGTGAGGTGTCGACCGTGTTGTTATGGCCAATCATATTGTACGAAATTAGTGATCACTCGGCAGTCATTAGGTCACGGTACGCATTCACCTAAGTAAATTAACGTAAATTAGGTAAAAAAAATGGTCTGGCTCCAGGTTCGTCTATTGTCTTGGAGTCTAACACAAACTCATCGAGCGACGACAGACGGTTCCATGTCTTCGGCTAGGCGAGCGATTTACCGCTCGCCGGGACCTTTGTTAGGCGAGCGACCAAGGACTCATAAATTATTTGGGTTATTTTTAAATCTGTTAATTAGCTTATTGTTTAGTTTAATTGATTTTAAACTGCAGAAAAGTTATTGATATATTGATATTGTGGTACGCCTGTGCAATCAAGCTTAATGAATATCAAACTGGTATCCGCTGATTCGATTCGAGATTCGATTCGAATTCGAACCCTTACCCCCGATTCGATTCGAGATTCGATTCGACTTAAAATTTGTGATTCGCAGGTCCCTACACTGTGCGGCTAATATCCGCTGCCAAGATGGCCTTTACTTCTCCCATCATGCCATTTCTATATATTGATTCATCCAGTCCCAGATTCATCTTCAGAGACATTTTCTCGATAATTCCTGTATAATCGGAATTCTACCCTATACCCTTGTTGGTGTTTTCTGAGTTTTCCCTTACTGCATCGTGGATTTTGTGTCGTTTTGAAAACATTTATTCGCATCTGATGGTGATCGCATTAGGATGCGAATTAACATCTTTGACAGTACGCCTTCATGCTTGGCTGGTTCACCTATTCATGGCAGAAACGATTGTAATCCAACGTTCATTTGCAGCGTTGAGTCTGCGTAGAGGACTCCGGGCAAGTTGTTCTCGTACACTTGTCTCGTGCCTCTTGAGCTTCTATCTTACCGACCTTGCGCGCGTAACAAGTATATTAATTAATTAGAAGTAGATTTCTTTTATTAATAAGATTCCTTTTCTCGTTGTCGGGCTAGCGATTGGTTGTCCGGATCTCCCGATGTTGCACAATGCCTGGTACATTCGAAGCGGAGACTCACTGACCGTCAAGTGCAACTTCAGCAAAGACGTTCATCAGATGAAGTGTAAGGATAACACGTGGATCGGAGACAAATGGAACTGCACCGGAAGTAAGAGCGTTACATAATCAATTACCTATAATCCTTCCAATATCTACCACAATCTATGCTGTCACCTACCTTAATCCATGCAATCCCCTACCTTAATTTGTACAATCCCCTACACCAGTGTGACTCTTCTTACAGATTTTATTTTAGTTATAGTTACAGTTATAGTTATAGTTAATGGTTTTTCATTTTAGTTATAGTTACAGTTATAGTTAGTATTATTTTTTAGTTATAGTTATAATTATAGTTATAGTTATAGTTACTAGACTTTAATTTTAGTTAATTTTAGTTAGTATTTAGTTACAACGGCCCCAATGGCGCTCCGCCTGGTCCCGATGGGGTCATCGATTAATTATGTCAACAAATGTCAGGTAGTCTTTGATCTCCTCCCCCTTGTCGACAACTGTCAAACATTCAAGGACTTCCTAACAAAATTATGTCAAAGAAAATTACCCCACTCAGAAAATTTCTATGCAAAAAACTTAAATTTTTGAAAAAAAAGTGTTATTTAGATTTGAATTTGATACTTAATGGCAATAGACTGCCAATAGTGCATGTCTGTCACAGAAATTTAATGGATTTTTTCCATTCAAAAATACAATCTCGTTTTCTATTAAATTTGTATTCAATTCGATTTCTATAATGAACATTTCTAATTTGAACATGAATATGGTAACTTTTTTTATAATATTCCTTTTAACATAAATAAATTAAATCAAAACTAATTAATTTAATTTATTTATGATAATATTCCTTTTAACATAAATAAATTAAATCAAAACAAGTTTCTCACTCTTTAATATTAACAAAGAAGAAAGAAGAATTATCTTTCCATCAAAAACAAACTCAAAATATTAGAGTTTCGAAAAGAACCCAGGTTATTCGCAAAGAAAATATGCAGCATATATTCTCATTTTATCTGGAAGCAATAAACAGGATAATTTAAAACGATATTATTAAAATATCGATATTGCACTTTTTATTTCATTAACGAAAATAGCGATGAATTTTCGTTAGTGTTATTTTCGTTATAGTTATAGTTATAGTTAATGATATTTTTTATAGTTATAGTTATCGTTAACGAAATCATTTTTTATTCGTTAACGAACATTTTCGATATCGTTAACGTTAACGAGAATCACACTGCCCTACACTAGTCCATGCATTCCCACCCTTATCCACACAATCCTTTACCTCAATCCATACAATCCTACCCTAATTCACACAATTCCCTACCCTGATCCATGTAACTCCTACCCTAATCCATACAATCCCTTAACCCAATCCATGCAATCCTCTGTCCTAATTCATCAAATCCTCCGCCTTCCAAGCATTATCGTCCTCAACGAAACCCACTTTCGCATCTGCTCTGCCTCCTCGCTTTGGTCTCTCTGGCAACCGGAATCGGATCTTCACTTGACCATCTCTGTACAACCCCATTGACTTAACGAAGCGCTCGCGAATAAGCTGGTGCCCTGCGCTTAGCTCTAGAGTGGCGCTTTAGAAGTTTGGACTACGATTACTTGGCTAACTGTTGAAAACTATACGACAAACAATGAATTTCAAGCGCTAGCTGTGTCTGTTAAAAACTGTGTTTAATGACGGCTCAATTGTTCTATGTGTCTGTCTGTGTGTCTGTCTGTATGTCTGCGTGCCTACATTTCTATATGTTTGCCTGTCTGTCTATCAGTCTGCCTGTCTGTCAGTTGTCTGTATGTACTTCTGTCTGTTTGGAGTTTATGAGTATGTTCTACGGGTTCCTTAAGACTGATTTTTTCGCCTGACCTGGGTCGGGAGCGCCTCTGAGCAGAGAGCTCGAATGGGCGTTATATAAATTCTGTTTGATTTATCGATTGATTGATTGATTGATTTCCTGTATATGTGATATGTCTATCAAACAAATCCAAAGAAAATAAATCTGCCACTTGTACTTCTGAATCCTTCTCCAGTCATTAAGTTAATTTCTATAATAGGCCTATTAGGCCTTATGTATGTGCAAACAATGGAATATGAATGAATAGAATTAAGAGACCTACACAGGTAGGCGGAAATTGCAGCTATGCTTGTTCCTTATATAACATACGGTTTCTTTTGTAGTACATTCTGCAGCAAATGTCGACAAACTCGCCAAAACTGGAATGTCAATTCCATATGGTAACTAACGATTCATCCCGTTGTCAAATACGTTGTTACCATAGCAACCAAACGAAGCAGTCCATAACATTCCAGCGCATAGACGCCTCTGACTACACGACATCATATTACACTCTCCATCACGGAACATCAGATTGTATTTTATAAATGTTTCGCTAGAGGATTGCAATCATGAGCTATTAATATTATTGTATTGTAGATATTGTTGTTTGTTTTTATTGGATTTTATTTTATTTTATATTTATTCTAGATTACAACACATAAGGGGCGTCTCACTAGTCTTTGAGCAACTTCACTACGTTTTGATTCCTCAATTTCATTACGTTTTGATTCATCGACTTCATTACGTTTTGATTGAAAAGCTTCATTACAGTTCGATTGTTTAATCGTTGTTTAATCAAACGTTTTGAACTTGCTGAATGAAGTTACTGCATCAGACGTAAAGAATATGAGGAATGAAAATGTGATGGAGTTCTGAATCAAAGCTCAATGAAGTTGCTTTATGAAAAGGTAAAGAAGTTACTGAATCAAAACGTAATGAAGCTGCTTCAAAACATAGTGAAGTTGCTTAATCAAAACGTAACGAAATTGCTGAAACAAAACGTCATGAAGTTGCTGAATCAAAACGCAATGAAGGTGCTTAATCAAAACGTAATGAATTACTGAATCATAACGAGATGAAATTGCTGAATCAAACGTAACGAAGTTGCTTAATCAAAACGAAATGAAATTGCTGAAACAAACGTAACGAAATTGCTGAAACAAAACGTAATGAAGTTGCTGAATGAAAACGTAATGAAGTTGCTTAATCAAAACGTAATGAAATTGCTGAAACAAACGTAACGAAATTGCTGAAACAAAATTCAATGAAGTTGCTGAATCAAAACGCAATGAAGGTGTTTAATCAAAACGTAATGAATTACTGAATCAAACGCTTTACTGGATCTTTGTACCTCGAACTAGCATTGGTTCTGAGTGATTGTTGATTGCTTTCTAGGTCTGTCTGTGTTGATCATTCTCGTCATTGCGTTGGCCATTGGTGCATTTGTTTTGTGTGTTGGACTTCTCTTCCTACGAAGGTTAGTTCAGTCTATTCAAAGCTACCATTCACTGATGTCTCGTACATGATGGTAACAGCGCTATCGAAATAAGAATAGATTTGGTCAGAAAGGTTAGATTTGATTGCAAATATGTGAGAAGATCCATGCTGCAGAAGAGCTGATTGCTCGAGCAGACAGGAAGCTAGGAAGTTCTTCCAGAAATCGCAGTTCTTTGACCACTGCATCATCAGCCAGGGGCGTCTATATAGCGGCTTTATAGCCTACACTATATAAACCTTTGAGAAAATGCTCCATCCAAGACATGGGGGGGGGAGATCTGTCAGTGTGTGTGTGCCACCATTTTAGGGAGGGAAGGAACGGTGAGGGGGAGAAGAAGAGGGGGAAGGGACGTTGCTCCAATGACTTAGGGGAAGGATAGACGCCTCTGTAATCAGCTCTTGCCACCTCCTCGTGAGGACAAGTACTCACTTCGCAAGAGAGGACATCCTTTCGTGCTGCCTCTTGTTAAATCTAAATCGTTTAAAAGCAGCCTATTAGATATGATTTTATGCTTTTATTCAACTGAACTATGACAAATAAATTTAGTTTATGAATTTAATGCAGACAAACTATAAATTTATCAGTTCATCATTTTATGCAATCAAACTAGTGCAACTAAATGAATATAAAATTTTATACAACAAAACCATTGCAAATGAATGAGTTTATTATCATATGAAATCAAACAAAACAGGGTCCGCTTAAGGTACAGATGTTGCCTGGAGCTCCACAATTTAGGAGGGCCATTTTCACAAAAATTGTATATCTGTTTTCATTTTTTCCCATTATTTTTGCAATGATTATTTTTCATTTGAATTCAAAATTAAGTTTCTGTTAATTAAAATCTTATTTTGACATCTGAGCAGGAAAGCGACTGGGTCGTGCGTCGAAGGCGAGGAACCAAGTCCGGTCTCGCCGTTCGCCAACAAACACTTTGCCACGTCGTCTCTGGTTCGAAACCTGACCGGGTCCGTAGCCCTGCACCCGGACAAGCTACCCTGGAAGAACACCCTCGTCAGCAACTACGGTTCCAATACAGACGGGTGCTATGGACACTGCCTATCAACAGACTCCGGCGCCGGGGATCGAACCCGCACCTCGCCGAGTCGCATCTTTCCACCCCCGCCGTACTGTAACCTTAGACGAAACCTTCCATGCGTCTGCAGCGCCCTCTGGGAAGGCGGCGGCGGCGGCGGCGAGATGTGTGACGTCACTTCCTGCACGCTGGCACACGAAAAGGTCAAGGGTTGCGGTGACGCAAGCCCGTTGACCGAATACTTCGTCTTGGACAACCGGAAACAGCGCGCCTATGCTTCCTCCATCCTCCAGCTCAACCTCCTGAGGAAGGACCTCGACGTAGAAGCGGAAGAGCTGGAGCAACGCATCGCCGCGAAATGTCCGCGACCGACGTCACTCGCGACACCTGACGGCCACAAACTGAACCACAGTCGTCTGCTGACCACCGCTGACGTCACCGCTGTACCGGAAATCGTGTCCGACTGCCACCAGTCTATCCAGAATGACGTCGACGCCTCTCCAGTTTCGAACGAGGACGACACATTGTGACGTCACGTTCAACGCGCCTCCGATCATGCTTATTCTACGGTGACGTCAGCATAGGTCTGCTGTCAGCAGTTCAAATGCCGTGGCGTAACCACGGGCAACAAGGCCCGCAAAAATGTTGGGGTTCCAAAGAGCGACCCTGCTAAGAACCTGACGCAACAGGAACACCCCGTTTGAGTGATCCTATTCGATTACTCGCTTAGTCCGAATACAACGATTGTGGATTCTAGGCCGCTGAGGGGACTACGGGTAGCGATCCGAGAAAGTTGTCTCTGTCATCAGTCAGTATAAATCGCTACCAGCATCAGCTGGGGATTGAACGGCCACTACTAGCCCCGTGTCCACGAAATCTGGATTCATCAACTGCCTTCTCAAGGGCGGCAAAGATGGAAAAACGACCAGATCCGCAACGTTCCACTATTGGACTTTACTTTGGTGAAAGTACCCTGAATGGAAATTTATGCCATTGCCAAGAGGGTGCTAGTCCTTCCACAAATCCAGGTGGTCTGTAAACGTGAGGTTGGCAACTTCACAGCACGCTGCCGGTAAACATCAAAGCGACATAATTACTACAGATTAACTTTTCCGCTGCATGCATTGGGCTGCAACACCTATTGATCGCCTCAACGAGTTCTCACGTGTTATTCAATTCCACGTCTATTTATGCGGTGTTGATATTTTCCGTTTCAAGCGCATGCGCAAGCATTTGTGACGTAACTATGACGTTGCAGAGGGTGACGTCTCTGGTGGCTTTCCGATTTGGATGTGATAAACAATTTAACCGTGACGTCACAAAAAAACGGGTAAATTACGTCATATCCCTTCTCGTTGTGAAGTTCAGAATAGCTTCGAAACCTCGTTTGTTCCAATTTTCAACATGACGTTTACTGACCATTTATCGACCATAATAATATTATAAATGTTGCGGTGAACATCGCGTTTTCAAAGCAAACATAATTATGTTGAAAGCTTTATTTGTAATCTTGGTTCAATGAGACTTTAAACTGGACTGAGCGATATCAGAAAGAACATTGGTATAATTTACTGCCGATGTTAAAGAGGTTTACATTCGTTAGGTATTTTGTCAGTTAGCCTGAAGAGGACTCTCAGGTAACACGTAATTCCCAAAGTTTATGTGTGGCCTATTAGGCCTATAGCCTAGGGCTTTGAGGACCTACAGTATAGTCAAGATCGTGAATGATGAAGATATATTGAAGTGTAGAGGGCTTCAATTCGTTGTCGTCTGCCTCCATTTAGCAAGAGCGAGATGTTCTGGTCTCAAATGTCAGATCTTAATGGGACACCTTTAGTCAATCAATCACTTAATTAATCAATCAGGCAATACGTGTTTGCGGAGACCTCGGTGGTGACTTTTAACTTACCTGTGCATTGTTTGTTCACAGATGTTTTGTTCTTGAGCTTAATTAACCTTAGCACAGCCCTCTACGGCTAGCAAACATATCGCTTCCAAGAGGTAATAAAAGACGTTATACTAAACAGTAACAGATTGAGAGGAGGCTCGAATCCCTACCCACCGCGTTAACAGACGAGCGCTCTAACCTATCGGCTACCCTGCCTCAATAAACACATTTACTCATGCATGGAAGGGTATCAATTGATTATCGTAAGTTAAAGGGTCAAATGAGGTTAAGACTGGTTAATATATTACCCAGTAGCTTACGTCAGGAATAAATCATTTACAGATTATTAGTCAATTATACACTTGCAATTATATTATTATTATTGCTATTATTATTATTATTATTATCATCATCATCATCATCATCATCATCATCATCATCATCCTCATCATCATCATCAAAATCATCATTATTATTAATATTATAATTATCATTATTATTATCATTCTTATTTTTTTCTTTTTTCTCGCCCGAGGTATATAAGATCCCTCATGCTCTAAGGTACTACCTACTGATAGGTTAGTTAAGCTTGGTATGTATGGACCTCATCTCCGGTGTGTGGTGTGAATGTGTGAATGTGCCTCTTAAAGCGCTGAGTGCAGATTGATATTCGTTGGAAAAAGTACGCTGTCTCCCTTGGGTCGCCTATTATAAAAAATTTAATATTGAGTATAAAGCGTGCAGTATTATACAGTTAGTAAATTGATATTAGTTGTTACATTCATCATATTCATCGCATCAGTTTCCTAATGATCTCTATCAGCTTGCTTATCCTCCGTAGCTTCATTTCTAACTTCTCTGACTTATCAGAATTCATCGTGGTTTCTCCTAAACGGATTTTGACTTTGTCTACGAGTTTACTTAAACCGACCGTTATTGATTCCTTATTCATTACCTCGATGGCGATATAGAAGTTACTAGATTAGATATTCATTATTAATTAATTTTTTCTTAAAGTATTTTTCTCGAGTCTGTTTTGGGATTGTTTGAAGTGTGTTGTCTCTACTTCGCAATAAAATACTTGATCGCTTCTTGACGGACTTAAACCTGAATTTTAGACTTGAGATAAGGCGCGCGATTGTGTAGTAGTTAGCTTGCTGGACTGCCAACCGGGAGGTCGGAGATTCAAATCTCTGCCAGACCAGAAATTTGGGACATGCGTCACCGAGCCTACTGAGCTATAATGAGTACGCTGACTGTATACGCTGTCGGTGGAAAGATGAGAAAGCGAGGGAGAGGACTGGCCACACGCCCTTATATGCCGAGGGTAAGAAAATGAAGTGTTAACACTTCATACCCATGGCTGCCTCTCAGGCTGGCTTTAGGAACGGTTCTACTTCTATATTGACACCTGTAAAGGTAGAGTCTGCCTTTTGTCAGTCAGTTCTGAGCTAATATTAATTTTATGTTGCACTCTATTATCTGTGTTCTGTTCAGTCGTATCCCGTTCCGTTTGGTTCAGTTCACTCCTGTTCTTCTTTGTCTTGTTCTGTTTTGCTCTCTGTCCTCTTCCATTCTCTTCTCTTCTATCTTGTCCTATTGTATTATGTCTGGGCTACACTTCTCACCTGTGCTGTGCAATCTCTGTTTCTTCAGTCGGTTCTCTCTTTCTCTCCTCTCTCTCTCTCTCTCTCTCTCTCTCTCTCTCTCTCTCTCTCTCTCTCTCTCTCTCTCTCTCTCTCTCTCTCTCTCTCTCTCTCTCTCTCTCTCTCTCTCTCTCTCTCTCTCTCTCTCTCTCTCTCTCTCTCTCTCTCCTCATTTCTCTGACTGCCTGTATGTCTGTTTGTCTCTCTGCCTGCCTATCTGTCTGTCTATATGTCTGTCTGTATGTCTGTCTATCTGTTTGTCTGTCTAACGATCTGTCTGTCTGTCTGTCTGATGTTTCCATTATATTCTAAGTTCCTATTTTTCTTTCTTGTATATAGGCCTACATTCTTCCATTTGTTGTTTCATAAATTTTTTGTAACATGATAGGCTATCGTATTTGCATCGCGTAGGAATTATTTAGCCAAGAAGAAGAAGAAGATGCGAGAAACTAAACTCCAAAGTGTCAGCCTCCTACACCAATGTGTTCCTCGGCTACCCACTCGAAACCTTTTGTCTATAAAAACAATCAGTGATAAGTAGGACAGTGATTTCAGATATATAAATCTCAGGCTAGCACGGCCCCTTCACGGGGACCTTAAATGGCGTGGCACCGATTCAAACGGGTAGCGATGATGAAGGGTATCACCCGATCAATTCATTAAAAAAATAGCATTATCGAGTCCGTACGGTTGCTACAGCAACATGTGTAGGGCCTATATTTACATTTAAAACGTTACCTATATAGTTAATGTTAAAATGGTGAAATCTTTAATCTTGACACTTTAATTCTCTCAACCCTTCTGCCTTCGTCAGTTGTTCACGGTCCAACCACTTCACTCAAACCGCTCCTCTTCCGCCCTAACACTTTTCCGCCCTTCCGTCAACTCGTCAATAAAGTTTGCAATCGCGCAATATAGCCATAGCTGTTTCGCCTTTCTGGAATACATTCCAGCCAGTATTACGACAAATATATGATCCATCCTACGAACTCACCAAATCCTCACACATTACTATCTCTCCACAGGTCTTTAACTCAAAACTGAAACACTGCTCTTTCACAAATCCTATCCCGATTCCCCTCCTCTTCCACTTAGGCCTACCTACCTCGCCGTTTCTAATCGACCTTAGGCGCTTGAATGGCCTGCCTAACCTCTTTGGATCTTGACCCGGAACCGATTCTTACCCCCTGCCTGTCTATCGATTTTGTTTTGACTAAACGCCTGTGAATACGCAGGTTCCCGAGACTGCACTTTTGGAGCGCTGCAGGCAGGGCCGGATTAACCACTCGGGGGGCCCCATGCTTATTAGACGCGGGGGGCCCTTGTGGTATTGAGCATACATGTATGACAATCAACTTGTATAGTAGGCCTAAAGAAGTGTGGCGTGCTGCTCAAATTAGTAGTCAATGCATACAACTTTAACAATTTGCATTTTGTTACTGTATAGGGCCTATTGACAACAAACAGTTGGCGTAAAATTATAGGCCTAATAAAAATTCGATTCTGTTTCTTCATTGTTAATAGCTCAGAAACACTTGGGACTTTTAGCAGCTGCAAACTGTGTAATAATATTATCATCAAATGAAATCAAGTTAAGAACATCAATCTCAACATAAAGAAGTTCCAATGTAGTTAGACGTTTGACGGTCATAGAAGTTTGCGGTTTAGGGGCTGTTCATAAATGACGTCACGCCCAGATGGGGGGAGGACCCAGAGGAGTAAGACTTGTGTGATGCTAAGAATGAACTTTTATGCCTAATGTATATAGAAGTTCATGCAAAATGTGACAAGTGGGAGGGTGGGGTGAATTTAGTGCCAAAAATAGTGTGATGTCATTTATGGAAAGCCCTTATTTTTAGCAAGTGAAAGCCCTTATTTTTAGCAAGTCCCATCTTACTTAAGCACCTCAGCTGGAGCTCATCAATGACACAATCATACGCAGAGCGACAGAACTATTAGGGAATGTTTCCGGAAGGTTCTCTTGAGTTGGAAAAATCAGCAAGTTGAACCATTTGCTCAGGGAATATGTCAGACTACAACTCTCCTGTCTATGTCGTTGTCAGCCTGATGGAAAATTCTCAAATTTTGTCAGGCTCTATCTAATCTGTTACAACTTGGAATACATAACGAACTTCATTGTAAGCGTCAATTCCCTGCCTCAGCGACGCCGACGTCAACAACTTGTATAGGGCCTACAATACGGTAACCAATAAGTTTCAGGACAAAACTTGTTTCTACCTTGCTAGATGAACTCGTTGCTATGTTTATGCCAGGGAACAAATCGCGTCGGAATGGAACCAAAAATGACGTCAGCATAGATTTATATTGACTGAAAGAAGTTGAGCCAAAGGAGTGTAGGCCTACCGTACACAGCAGTTGGTTGCACGGCTGACATTTCAAATTTGCAATTTGCTTAGTGAAAATTCTTGCTTAAACTGAAACTAATGGTCCTTTCTTGTGAACAAATAATTATAATTTGGTGGTGTTACAAATTCCTGTGTTTCTCCTGCAGTATTCTGACTCCGTCGGGGGGCCCCCTCTAAGCGGGGGGCCCCATGCTAAAGCATATTGAGCATACTGGTTAATCCGGCCCTGGCTGCAGGTATATCTCAAAATTACGATGACAATTTCGAAGCTGATAGCGATTTGTTAAACCCGTAAAATCCATGCAACACTACTGCCACCTAGCGAATGCCATTACGAATACCATCTAGCTATGCCCATGGGCCACAAACACATCTAACTAATCTAATCATGGTAAACAGAGCATTCCCAAACTAATCTGTTCTATTATGTTCTATTATACCCTGGACACTTCTTTAGAACCGCAATAATAACAGAGAGCAGTGTAACAGTGGAACACCGAAACAGAGCGGAACACCGAAACAGAGCGAAACACCGAAACAGAGCGGAACACCTAAACAGAGCGGAACACCTAAACAGAGCGGACCACAGAAACAGAGCGGAACACAGAAACAGAGCGGACACCGAAAAAGATCGGAACAGTGCGGAATAGTTCTAAACATGCAATTTATAAGTCTCCGAAATTCCTCAGCGTCTCTTGTTTCTGCTTTCGACAGAAAAACAAAACTATTGAAGGGGACATGAACAGTTGTGCCAAACATTTCCTCTCCAGTCTCTCCCCATTGGAAGTGACTTCCCGTCTGATCTAAACGCCACTGGTTTCAGCCCGACCTCACGTGACATACACACAACACGCACATACACCACCTGCTTCCGAGTTAGAAACCTTTGCGAACATTCGACTGAGGCGCAAACAAACCGGCAGTAATCCAACGACAGGTAACCTCTTTTGCCTCCCGCAGTTTCGGCTGGTAACCATTAACGACTAGTGAAGAATGGAAGGCTGAGTTGGCACCGGATGAACCGATATTTCGAGAACATTCACGCATGCAGGCTACTAACCCAGCCGGTTGTGCTTAACTTCACTTAAACACATCCGTTATCAAGGTGTCTTGGTCGATGTTATTATAGACCATGCATAAGGTCTAAGCGCTTGCCGACTTTGACCATAATAAGGCATTAAATACCATAGGAATATACACGACTGACCATAGTGGACCACACATATATAAATATATATATATGCACGCCTGGCCATAGTGGACCATAGGTATATGCGCAACTGGCCATAGTGGACCATAGATATATGCACGGCTGACCACAGATGATTGTAAAAAAAACAAAGGTTAATGGTGAACATCGTTGACTGATGACTCGCGGGCTCAATGCTTTCCGTCAGTCTAAGGCAATGGTAAACTGCACCGGATGTCTGCCCTGGTCCTTCCCTAAAAGAAACCATAGGTCACCATACCGGATCACTTCACTTTCCTTAGCCTCGGCTTATGAGAGCGGATGGCCAATTCTCTGCCTCCAAACTTACTCCATGTTTTCCTATATGCAGACGAACATCGGCAGGGAGTAAATGTAAATGCAGTGCTTTTTTTCAACCGGAACGCTCCGGAACGGTGTTCCGGCACCTTTCTTGAGCTAATAAAAAATAATTTAGTTATTTTAATTTAATTTAATTTAAGTGTTTTCATTGTTTATTGATATGCACATGAACATTCTTGGGAAGGATCTCATCCAAGTCCTTTCCCTGATCCAACCCCTTTTTTCTCGGACTTTGCCCTCGCTTTAGCCCTTCCATTATTGTACAATTCCGGAACTTTTTTCTACAGAAAAGCACTGTAAACGTTTTTCTATAGCGACTATCGCATGGACCCTGAAAAATTGTCAATGAATGAATTGATCGAGCGAGATCCTTCACCAGCGCTGTCCGTTTGAATATGCGCCACGCCATTTAAGGTCCCCGTGTACGGACCATGCTAGCCCGAGATTTAAATCTCTGAAAAAAGCCACCATCAGGAGGTGAACCGGTGTAAAGACTTCAGGCTACCCCCCCCATTTCAAGTTACCCACTGGTAATCTGAAACCGATTTCACAATACCCCCGGGGTAGCCTTGAAATCGATTTCAGATTACCCCCGGTAATCTGAACGCGATTTCAAGTTACTGGGTGGTAATTTGAAATGGGGGTAATCTGAAATCGCTTCACCGGGAAACGTATGCACAGATGTAGGCCTACATGGGACGTACGCTGTAACCGATGTAGCTAACTGGTCCAAACAATATCGCCTGGAAGCTTCTTCTTCGCCATTACCGAAATTGCAATGAAAACAGAACATTTATATTGCGCCTCCTTGTTAAGGTCAGCAATCGATGGGCGGTTCTACGCAAACCGCTTTTCACAAAGGCAATCCTCTGCCATAGGAACCGCTTCTGAAAGCGTCGCGTGCTTTAAACCCCGACCGAAGCCATGGACCGTTCCCATGACCCTTAACCTTCTTGTCGACCCCCTCCCACCCCAAACGAAACAGACAATTTATGGGAGACATACTGCTCCGTTTCGCTTGGCCGTGTCCCGCTGGTCGTCAGAAGCCCGGTCCCTGCCTCGAAGATCCCTTGGGAACCACCGTGGGCCAAACTGGACGCATCTCGTGTCTTCAAAGCAAGGGGCGGGGAATGAATTAAATGCATCGGGTGGAATAAGATGCAAGAACCTGTTGCAGAGGATGGATGCTAGTAACGAAGACGAGAAAGAAGAAGCAGGAGAAGAAGAAGAAGAAGAAGAAGAAGAAACAGGAAGAGTGGTTAATGCTGAAAATTAGTATGCAGTGTAGGGTAGAAAGAATAAATGCCATCAGGTGATATATGCTGGAACGACCAAAGAACAGTGAGTGATATATGCTGGAGAAACTAAAGACCAGTAAGTGATATATGTAGGAAAAAGCGGAGACCATTGCGTTGTATATGCTGGAAAAACTAAAGACCAATACGAGATGCATATGCTGGAAAGATTAAACGCATGAAATCCGTCCGATAATTATGGTAAATTGCTCACCATTCTGTTTCCTCCCTGTGCTGTTAATGTTTATGTTCAGGACGCTGCACTCGAACCTCTTCCAGGTTATAAGTTTGCTCTGTACTTGTCTTGTACAAGTCATTAGTTTTACAAGTTCTTAAATGACGTCATGAAAACTGTCCGAAAACACGTGATTCATAACAGCTGGATGCCCTAATAGGGTAAGCAAGTTCTGTTCCAGCCAGGGACCAATGACCTGTTTTCTTTAAACGGAAGTACTCTGGCCCTTAATCTGGATTTTATGGCTGAATCAAAAGATCCACTAATAGGTTCCAGGAGGCGTTATATAAATGCAAAGGCACATAAATTCACATGTAAATATATATATATATATATATATATATACATAATTACATATATATGATATATATATACATAATTACATATATATGATATATATATATATATATACATAATTACATATATATGATATATATATATATATATATATATATATACTATATACGTAAAAGTAGCTAGGCATAAGTCGCATTGTAGTATAAGTCGCAATGTCGTATAAGTGGTACGTGAGGACTCATCACTGGTAACATTTTTATTTATTGGAGCTTACTGATGAAATTTCTGTTGCTAATGAACTTCCTCATTAGTGAGACTAATGGAGATAAGCTTCTTTTGAAGCGGAAGCATGCAATTTTTTTTCTTACAATTACAATACACCCATCCATAAATACATATTTTCATACATAATGACATATCTAAATATATACATATTAATTACACATACATACATACATCGAACTCTCTGGAAAATGGCGTCAGTCTTGAGATTGGTGTTGTAAGAGCCCTTCAACAGATGCGGCCAGGAGTCCCGCCCGCCCCTCCTTCCCGTCATCGTCCATAAGAGGCTGGGCAACGGTTATTAATTGTTTTCCTTTTCCGGAGGCACGACCTTCGACCTTTGCATTGCTGTTGGCACCTCCTCAACGTAGCTGAGAGGCTCTCAAATGCCGCTATATAACTCTCGAGATGCGCTGTAAATCACGGGGGCGAGTGGCAACGCCCTCTGTTCTTCTTTGACGGACACTTCAATCAGAGTTGGCCCACTAAGAGCTTGGCTGACTGACTGGCTCACTCGCTGGCTGGATGAGTAGCTGATTTGCTGGATAGCTCGCTGGCAGGGTGACAGTTTTCTGGCTGACTTGCTGAATGTCTGGCTGACTGGTTGGCAGGCTGGCTTACTGACTGACTAACTGACTGGCTTACGGGCTGGTTTACTGGCTGACTGCCTTACTGGCTGGCTGACTGACTGGCTGGCTGATTGACTGGCTGACTGACTGGCTTACTAACTGGTTTACAGACTAGCTTACTAACTGGCTGACTGGCTTGCTTCCAGAGTCAGAATCATGAAGATCTTGGGTGTCACGCTCTCCGATGACTTCTGCTTTGACGTGCATGTTGACAATCTATGCACTGGTGCAAGACAATCAATGTATGCATTACGGATCCTGACTACTCATGGACTACTTGGCACCTCAATGTACGATGTGGTGACAGCTACCACAGTGGCGAGGATGACGTACGCTGCGTCCGCTTGGTGGGGTTATGTGGGGCAGAGGGGACGTGAGAGACTACAGGCAATATTTAGGAGACTGATTAAAGCTGGTTATCTTCCTGTGGACTACCCTAGATTCGAACAATTGATCCGTACTGCTGATTCTAAACTTTTCACGACCGTCCTTACATGTCCTACACATGTGCTTCATGTGCTATTACCTCCTGTTAAGCATACGGGTTATACTTTGCGACCCCGTGTTCATAATCGGGTTCTCCCGACTGCTGACAGTCTAGCTCGTAAATCTTTCATAATTAGGATGATTTTCACCGGAATATAGGCCTTAGTACTTTAATCTGGACGTGATATACATGTGTAAACCAAAATGCGGTTAGCAGTTGGATTAATAAAGGATATACTTACTTACTTACTTACTAACTGACTGACTGGCTTGCTGACTGTTTAACTGACTGGCTTACTGACTGTTTAACTGACTGGCTTACTGACTGGCTTACTGACTGTTTAACTCACTGGCTTACTGACTGGCTTACTGACTTGCTGAGTGACTGGCTTACTGACTGGCTTACTGACTGGCTTATTGATTGGCTGACTGGCTGACTGACTGACTGAATGATTGACTGGCTGAATGGCCGGCTGGCTGACTGACTGTGCCAGTGGAGTGAGTGAGTGAGCGAGCTAAAAATAGATGCACACGAACACTAGCGACACCTGCTGAGAGGAAAGCAACCAACATTCGCCCGTCAAACGCCAGGTGAGTCAAATAACCCACTCTCTTCCACTACACAAGACGATCCCTAGAGGGAGCCTTAGAGCCCTCTGCCGTACACACGGTCCTAATGTCCGTCTCACCACCAGCAACCCTCCTCTAGACTAGAGCAGTCGCCTTAAATCTGCGCTATAAGAATCTCTCGCCGTTTACACGAAGCCAAGCAAAACGGAGCACGAATATAACCTGGCGCTATAGAAATCTCATGCATCGATAGACTACGTTTTATAGCGCCTTCTTGTGTGCCAGTAAGATAAATAAGTTTCTCCTTTATGAAAACGGGCGCGTTTTCTGACGCTGAGAACCTCGTTTGCGGTGTGCTTCCGTTACTTTGGTCTCTGCGCCTCCAGCGTCGAGGGTGGGACACTTAGGAGAGCTGAAAGGGAGGGAAATCACGGTCAAGTGAATGGCCACTCCTCAGCAAACATGACCTATGAGGTCACGACGCTACGCGCAGATGGAGTTATAAATTTCGGCGCGAAAATTCAAAGGCGAGCGCCCGTTCATCCGCCAATAGGTAAATCGCACGCGACGGCGCAAGATTCTACAGCACAGATGTAATAGATAGAATACAATACAACTATTTGATACAATACAATACAACTGTAAATTGATAATGCCCTTCTTACTAAGTTCAGAACTGCACATTGAAGCCGGACCACAGTTAAGAGCCATAGGTAGACTGGAAGAGGTAAGTTTTCAGTTTAGAGCGAAAGACAGTCTCGGTAGCATAGTTGCGAACATGAGGAGGTAGGGAGTTCCAGATCGAGGGACTGGAAACTGTGAATGAACGCCAGCCAAAGACAAGACGTGTACCAGGAACACCAAACTTTCCAGCGGATGCTGATCAAAGAGAGGAGTTACTTTTAACAGGGTTGCAAGGTGTGACCATGGAAGATAAGTAGGATGGCAGATGATCTGCACGTGCTCTGTACAAGAGAAGTGCCAGCTTGAAGCGGATACGCTCATAGACAGGAAGCCAGTTTAGAGAACAAAGATCAGATGTGATATGTTCTCAGTACGAGAGTCCAAGACAAAGTCTGGCAGCCTGATGCATTACTCTAGTTAGAGGCAGCAGTGTGCATTCAGGGAGACGGAGACCTTCAGGGTAGGGTTGCCCGATACATGGGTAGATAAAGGAGGACACAGACATCCGGAAAGGAGGACAAACGAGGACGCATTGAATATTTCACTCCGGTGTCAGAAGGAATCACGTAAGTAAGTAACTAAGCAAATAAGTAGGCTAACCAAGAAAAGAAGTCACATTGAAAAGCTGCATTACTAATAAAAACAAACCTCAGACGTCGCTATGCTACCGGACATAAAATTAGCACTTTGACCATAGATAAATTGTAACATTACTCAGATCATGGACCAGAAACTTCTGTAGAATAAAGCTACAATAAATAATAAATAATTAAATAGATTAGTTAGGGCAACTTAGGGACAACATACGCGTTAAAACTGCCACAAAATAATAGCTAATAGCCCAATATAACAGACATACAAAAAGCCGGACATTTTCCAGGTTTTTAGCTTTGCCTGCCGGACAGAGGACATGAGGTCAAAAAGGAGGACAATGTCCTGCTTTTGCCGGACGTCTGGCAACCCTACTTCAGGGAGATATAGCCCTCCTTCCATCGTTCAGATAAGCGAAACCTTAAGTATGCGATGAAACCGGTTAGCGCGTTCGGCTGTTATCTCAAAATGTCTGCTCTGGCAGGGCTTGAGCCCAGACTTATCGATTGACAGTCCAGCACTTATAATTTATCGGTAGAGTATTGCGCACGAAACAACAAAATGAGTTGATAATGAAAAGCTACTTGTGTGACAATGTCAGCCCTTGTGGCGCAACCGGTTAGCGCGTTCGGCTGTTAACCGAAAGGTTGGTGGTTCGAATCCACCCAGGGGCGGTTTCCTACTTTTACAAAATATACATGGGCAAAGACAATGCTGGGGCGATTTACTTCATAATATTTAACAAACAAAGGAAAATAGGGAAATGTTATATATAAAATAAATATGGTATAGTACAGGGTTTAACTGAGACCATCTGGGGGCCTTGCATTTCAATCATGCACGAGACCCAGGCCCAGCCTGGCCCATAATTACAGCTTTAGACGAATTAATTTATTTCAGACATATCCTGGACAAAATATTGAAAAATTAAATAACAATTACAATGTTAATTATAATGACAGGCCTTGAACGTTGCTGTTATTGTGTTAAAGTGATATTTAATCAAATATGTGTTTGATTTTTTAATGCAAATGTTTTCCTATTCAGCTCTATGAAAGTGTTGAATGGACAAAGTCTGAGAGGTTAGCAGACGAAAAAGACGGTATGCGGACGTTTGGTCAACGGACGGTTGATCACGGACGATTGGTCAAAGGACGATTGGTCAAGCGGACTGTTCGTCAAGGGGACTGTTGATCAAGGGTCTTTTCGTCAAGAGGACGGTTGATCAAAAAATCATCAATCATTGAAAATAAATTATAAAATAGATAGGCATTGTTATTCCTCTAAATAACACACTTTAATGTAGCAGTTTTTATATCAAATGTAGTCAAATAGTTAAAACACGGAGGTACCTAATTGTGAGACAAATGTAAAATGTATATTAAGCACGTTCGCTCTTCCATATCCCCAACGTGCTGTTGGGGATATGGAAGAGCGAACGTGCTTAATATACACGTCTGACTTTTCCGACCAGGTCACGGTATTTCTTGGTACCAATTTCCTGGACTCCAGTTGCGCCTTGCGAGAACGCCCCCTTCTGCTCCTGACAATCCTTTCCCCAGCCCTTCGATCAACAACCACATCGTTGGACCACATCGTTGGATGACTGCACATGAGCAGCGATTGGATTCAGGGGCGGATCTAGACTTTTACTTTACGGGGGGCGATTTCATGGACGTCCAAGGTCAAAGGAATTGGGCCTAAAATTAAAATTACTTATCAAGTTTAAAGCATGTTTAAAGCAAGGGCGTGTAGAAGTAATATTCAAACTGCAGTCTGGCTCTGTACTAGGGGTCAGCCGGAAATCGCCTCGGACATTTGCCTCGGCCGAATATCCTGTTTTTCTGCACTATTCGGAAGTATTCGCCTCGGCAAATACTTAACACGCAAATAGTCGCTTGTCTGCCTCACAAGCCGGAATTTGTAGGCTCATAATATCAGCTTTGAGCTTCATCTAGCATATTCATTTTGAAGAAGAAAAGTACAAAAAACACCAACACCAGAAGTCCACAACGGAAGTCAAGTCCATTTCATTGATTATTTATTTCTAAAATTCAAAATACAGTTATTACAAGTACAGAAATTTATTTCGATAGTGTTTTCATTACATGAAAATGTGAGGCTTCGCATACGGAACAAATGGTACTCGGTTCGTACCCGGATCCGGCAAATAGTACATTCAAATACTCGGATTCGGTACTCGGTGGAAAATGTCTACCCGGCTGACCCCTACTCTGTACATGCGTAATAATAATCACACGACATTTATCCTGTAGCACAGTATAGCATATGAAATTTTTAAATTTTAAATATAAAAAAAATTATTTTTTGGACTCGTAGGGGGGGCGATCGCCCCAATCGCCCCCCTCTGGATCCGCCACTGATTGGATTCCGTGGTTCGTCTGTCTAGGGTTAATAATTAGTGGTCGACGATTTCAAAGAGTTTTCGTATATCTGTGCCAGTGGAGTTGTTTGTACTGATAAGAGAACTGACATATTTTAAAAGCGTCTCCAATATCTAAAATTAAAATTTCTAATCAACCGTCTTCTTGACGAAAAGACCCTTGATCAACAGTCCCCTTGACGAACAGTCCGCTTGATCAATCGTCCGTGACCAATCGTCCGTGACCAATCGTCCGTTGATCAATCGTCCTTGACCAATCGTCCGTGACCAATCGTCCGTTGACCAATCGTCCTTGACCAATCGTCCGTTGACCAATCGTCCGTTGACCAAACGTCCTAGAACCAAAAATACACTCCGGTGACCTGTATGAATGAGCCTGAGGAAGGAGGTCGTTTTAAAAAATAATGTTGCGCTTTGTCAGAGTATAATAATTCATCAAAGACCTTTAGCTCAATTTCAAAGAAATCCATTTTTTGTCGAGCGGGAAACCATTGACCATTGCAAAGATTTAGGTACAAGAATTCTACGGTCCTATTTGGACTTATCAGTTTTAGCTATACCACTGTATAATATAGCACTAGGCCTAATATTATACCACTAATACTATACCACGATATAACATACTTCTAATTTTAATATAACATAACATGATAATAGTATAACATACTTCTAATGTTAATACAACGTAACATAGTAATAGTATAACCGTAACACACTTCTATTCCCACTGGCCGATCCAGCAGTTGAGAATGAGAGTGGCCAGCTTTACAGTTCAAGTTTCGTGGGTGAGAACCATTGATAACTGTATTTTATAGGCATCGAGACTTTGGGAGCGAGAAAGCATAGCGTCAGGTCATCAAACTCTGATGGTTAAATGTTTTGGAGGCAGCCTCTGTTTTCAAGTCGTCGAAATTAGCGAAAATGCAGGTGAGTAAGCTTTTGTTGAGATGATTTTGTGTGAGAAGAACGAGTGATATATGTATTCTTTTAAAGATATCTGCCTTCTACGTAAGCCCCCCCACCCCCGTTTTATCCACATTTGCAGCTCTTCTGGCGTCGATTTCTCGATTTATCATCTCCTTTGTCCCACTTCTGCACATTTTCCACAACATTCTCATTTGGTTTTCTTATGTTCTTTTTGTTTTTCTATTTTCATCTTTTTTTAACAAGTTTATCCAACCATTTTTTGATTTACATCGCCAATCCCCGCCAAAGCCGATTTGGGAAGCAGCCCGTGCTGCGTCCTCCCCACCATTCAAAATACAAACGGAGGTCATGCCCAGATTCGTCCCTCCGGATCTCCCCTCTGGCTAATCCCAACTCTAGACAATGAAATTAATCTGACGCCACCGCGTGCGATATTCCCTTTCCGCGTGGCTCCTCTGTACGTTTCCCATTCGATTGGCGTAGCTGCGCGGAGCAATTCCTGTCCGCAGAGCAAATTAATTCTCGGCTGCGCTCGTTGAATGCTCCGTAGACACCCGAACGATATTTCTGGCAAAGGCCGACGAACGCACGGACGCGCCGACAGACGCACACGAACAGACAGACGGTCAAACGAACAGACAGGCAGACGGACAGGAACGGACATGGAAGGACACGTGAAGGGGCGGGCGGCGGGTGGAGTACGCATGGGGAACAGCCGTGTTTTTTGTGTGGAGCAATAGAGAACTGATAGATGGATGGAGCCTGCTGACCAATGGCCATTGAAAGTCGCATATAGTCTGGGACTCTTCTGCCATGACCTTCTGCCAACATGTCTCTCTATCTGTATGCCTGGTAATCATTGCCCGTCCGTCCTAATGTCTGTCTGTCTGCCTCTTCGTTTCTGTGCACGTATGTGTGTATTTCCGTCCAATGTGATTCTCGTTAACGATAACGTTAAGGAAAATGTTCGCTAACGAAAATAAAATGATTTCGTTAACGAAAACTATAGGCCTAACTGTAACTAAATATATCATTAACTGTAACTATGACGAAAGTAACACTAACGAAAATTCATCGTTATTTTCGTCACAAAAATAAAAAGTGCAATATCGACAAACATGGGAACGTGAAATGCGCTGCAAATAATAGTCTGTGTTCGCCTCGGATGTCGATGAATTTGGAGCGTCATGTATTCAAGAAGCTGAATGCATCCATTCTTCAAAGCCTTTCGAAGCTATAAGCAAATTGTGTAATGCGTCTTATAGCCTTATTGTAACTAAGTATTAACTATAATAAAATTCCAGTGACTATAACTATAACTAAAAATAATACTAACTAGAACTGTAACTATAACTAAAATTAAAAACCATTAACTATAACTGTAACTAAAATAGAATCTGTAAGGAGAATGACATTGTTTCCGTCTGTTGGTTTCACTGGTTTGACACAGTTCAGAACGTGTTTCCGCTTGTTGGAGGGATTGATGAGTGGGTGGATGTCTACTTGTCTGCTTGTATTCGTGTGTGTCTTACCTGAATACTTGTTTTTGTGGCTGTGAATGAGTGAATCGGTGGGTGAGTGAGTCGGTGGGTGAGTGCAGTGGCGTCACGAGGGGAGTGCGGGAGGGGGGGTGCGGACCGCACCGGGTGATACCATCAGAGGAAGTGACACCAAAATGACAAAATCACTGTCTAAGAATTTTGCAGAGTTTCAGCAGAAATCAGGGACATGAAATTTTTGTAAGATGACGAAATCCTAAAAATAGGTCATAACATTTTTAAAACGAATTCCTAAAAAAAAGGTTATCACAGTTTTGTGAGACGAATTCCTTAAAAATTTCACCTAAAGCTGAAAGTCTACATATATGCTAATTTACTTTTTTTGAACCTTTAATGAAGGTGACACCATGACTTACCGCACTGGGTTACACCAGCCCTAGTGACGCCACTGAGTGAGTGAGTCGGTGGGTGAGTGAGTTGGTGGGTGAGTGAGTCGGTGGGTGAGTGAGTTGGAGGGTAAGTGGGTGGGTGAGTAAGCTGATTGAGTGAATGAGTGAGTGAGTGAATGAGTGAGTGAGTCGGTTAGTGAGTGAGTGAGTGAGTGAGTGAGTGAGTGAGTGAGTGAGTGAGTGAGTGAGTGAGTGAGTGAGTGAGTGAGTGAGTGAGTGAGTGAGTGAGTGAGTGAGTGAGTGAGTGAGTGAGTGAGTGAGTGAGTGAGTGAGTGAGTGAGTGAGTGAGTGAGTGAGTGAGTGAGTGAGTGAGTGGGTGGGTGGGTGGGTGACTGGGTGAGTGGGTGAGTGAGTAGTGGGTTAACCATGCGATCATTTAGTTAGTCACTGATGCGTCCATTTGCTCATCTCTCTTCCTGTGTTACCCTGCCGCATCAACTTCTCCATCCGCAACAGCAGTGGCAACAATAGCACCAGCAACAATAGCACCAGCAACAATAGCACCAGAAGCAGCCTCAGTTACACCAGCACCATCACCATTAGCAGGCACCATCAACAGCCGCAGGAGCTTTTTCGGGAAGCGACGCCATTAAAAGTCTTTCGTCGGATGTCGACTAAAAAGACTTAGAAAGGAGTTCATGAACGTTCAGTTCCAGAGGAGCGACCCGTCCACGAATTCACTCTACGCTACTGTATCTAATCCAAAGCAATGTGATGCGATTTGATGCGATGTAATATAGTGTAGCAGAAACAAACAATTACATAGCGCCTCTGGTCCGTACCTCCCAAAATTGAAATAGCACACATATATGTCGGTTATTGCATGTCACTGCGCTAAGTGAGTAATTAATGAATTAATTAGACTTTAATTCGACCAATAGAAGGAAATGTTCCCGTAAACGGCAACAAATGTTTAGGATGAACTTCCCAGAAGATGTAGAAAATTAAGAAGCACGTAAGTCAACCTCTCCTATCCCCACATCTCCGTAAGTCAACCTCTCCTATCCCCACATCTCCGTAAGTCAACCTCTCCTATCCATACATCTCCGTAAGTCAACCTCTCCTATCCCCACATCTCCGTAAGTCAACCTCTCCTATCCCCACATCTCCGTAAGTCAACCTCTCCTATCCCCACATCTCCGTAAGTCAACCTCTCCTATCCCCACATCTCCGTAAGTCAACCTCTCCTATCCCCACATCTCCGTAAGTCAACCTCTCTTATCCCCACATCTCCGTAAGTCAACTGAACGATTGCCAAGGTGAGCACTTCTGACCTTCTGAGCATTATTTCGCAAGTTCAGCATCATGAGCAAGATGAACATTATGAGCAAGTTGAGCACTTATGAAAGGTGGACTTCCTGATGTGCGATCGAGTACCTGCTGACCGTGTACGCCGTCGTCTACACCTGGGTAATTTTCGTCGCGGCGGGGGCGAAGTGATACGGTCTTTGAATCGACCTTGACAGTCAGTGTCTGGTGGCATTTCAATCTACCAATCGGCAGGCGACGAATGCCTGGTCTATGTGCACCCGGCGCCACGAGGAATATCATTAAGGGACTGCTTAGAAGTGGCATTATCGTGTGTCACGGACGCTACCGCCTGTTGTCTAATTCCGCACTACCGACGTCGCTTGGTTCCCGCAGAGACTTTGAACATGATGCTGTCAACTATGGATGATAATCTGATGGTTAGCTCCCTGCGCGCGCGCGTGCCTGCCTGCGTGTGTGTGTGTGTGTGTGTGTGTGTGTGTGTGTGTGTGTGTGTGTGTGTGTGTGTGTGTGTGTGTGTGTGTGTGTGTGTGTGTGTGTGTGTGTGTGTGTGTGTGTGTGTGTGTGTGTGTGTGTGTGTGTGTGTGTGTGTGTGTGTGTGTGTGTGTGTGTGTGTGTGTGTGGGTGGGTGGGTGGGTGGACGCACTCCTACTAGTTTTCTGTGTATTTTTTCTAACAGATGGAATTTCACTTCTTAAAGACATGTAACGCAAAATAATGGCTATAGTTTGGTTTCTCTGTAAGTGCCGCTATATTGTTCTAGCTACAGTTCTGGATTCTCAATATAATTAAATTTTATTTGTGTTGTTTTGAATAATATACTATCAGAATTTCATCTCTAACCAGATAAGACGTTATTTAAGGCGGACGTGCAGACCGAAGCAGACTCACAGCCATACAGATAATAGGGTATCAGTTGGCACGTTTTCAAATATTCATCGGTGGCGAATTCAGGATTTTAAGATGGTAAGGCAGAGGGTATCATCATCATCGTCGTCATCATCATCATCATCATCATCATCATCATCATCATCATCATCATCATCATCATCATCATCATCATCATCATCATCATCATCATCATCATCATCATCATCATCATCATCATCATCATCATCATCATCATCATCATCATCATCATCATCATCATCACCACCACTACCACCATCATCATGATCGTCATCATCATCACCATCATTGTCATCATTATCATACGATCATCGTCATCATCATCAGCTCCTGACGCCAGCCGTTGGCCTTTGCGATGGGTATGAATAAATGATCTCCAATCGCCTTCTTCATTTGTCACATCTAAAGCTTCTCACGAGTTTAATCCAATGCTTGAAGCATCTTAGTTTATGCAGTTTAGCTTAATACACGTGACCATTCTTTGTCCTTTCCTCCTTTGTCCTTTCCTCCTTTGTCCTTTCCTCCTCTGTTATTTCCTTTTTTGTCCTTTGCTCCTTTGTCCTTTGCTTCTATGTCCTTTCCTCCTTAGTCCTTTCCTCCTTTGTCCTTTCCTCCTCTGTCCTTTCCTCATTTGTTCTTTCCTCCCCTGTCCCTTCCTCCTTTGTTCTTTCTCCCTTTGTCCTTTCTTCCTTTTGTCCTTTCCTCCTTCAAATCTTTCAAGCGTTGCATTGTTTCGGATTCAGTAGCCAGTTGTCATTCTTTCCACGTGACCCAATTCTCCACTAAAAGACTTTTTACTGACAAAATGTATCCAGTATCCAAGAGAAATTGCCTTTGGTCTGGCACATTCTAGCTTAAAGAAAACGCTAGTCCTCAGCCCTAAATCTGCTAATGCAGCGGCTTTCAAAAAGTTTTACGCGTATCACTAGTGGTACGCCAGATGTCACTGAAAAAATTCCCAAAAAACATTTTCTCTGAGTTTATGCCCATCTTTCTATGATTAGCTAAATTTGTCTACCTACGGTCCTACGCTAATAATTATAACAAGGATACTTCGTGCTCGCCTGCTGTTTTTGATCTGACCTTGCTGGTGCATGGTACACCAACATTCGATTTTTTTACCTGGTCCTACAATAAAAGTAAATTTTGAAAACCGCTCGCGGCTATGAATCTGCCCATTATGACATTATGTTATTTCAATGCGTTTTATCTAGATGCATATTACTTCCCCTGCATTATACAAATTTGCATTGACACTCACCGTCATTTATGCTTCCATCTTAATAATGTAGTGACACACATGACATGTGACTATAATTACATGTATGCATATATTTGCATGAATAGTGAATACCCTTTTACATTTAAGTTAATTGTATCGTATATTGGTGAAATTTATACAGCGCCTCTCCTGGGAAATATTTCAAGGAACTATTTCTAAGGAACCCTACTCTTGTCAGGTTTACAAGATCAGATATCTTGTAGCAGATATCTTATTGATGATATTTTGTATACATCTTATGGTAGATATCTTCTTGTAGATAATTTGTATTAGATATACTATATATATATAGTAGATATCTGGCGGTTGATATCTTGCAGTAGGTGTCCGATATACAAGTATCTTGTAGTAGATATTCTGCATAATATTTTGTATAGATCTATAGGGGATATCTTCTTCTTGTAGCAGATATCGTGTGTAGCAGATAATTTGCGCAATCATCGTACTGCTACACAGTCTGAATATTTATCCCGAACGAGCACTAGATAAATTCTCCCGAGGAATGAATACAATACACGCAGCGTTATTAAATTACAACGGCTCTGTACTTAACTCGTCGGCCATTATGGCTGCGGTATGTTTGAGCATGCTGAGCACGTCAAACGGTCCAATCCGTTGGACTTTTCTAGAATTTTCGTCGGTGGCTCCCTCTGTTAGCCGACGGACGACATAACTGAACGCTTGCGATCGACGTAGCCCGTGGCCTTGGAATCCCAGATACAATTAGCATAAGAAGCACGTAATCCATTGCCTGGCCTTTCTCTTCCTCCTCCTCCTCCTCTTAATACTTTGGTTCTATTCATCTCTGTGCTATTTCTTTCTACTTCTATTCGTTCTATTCCTTCTTTTCTTGCATTATTCTATTATTCTATTCGTTTAGTTCTTTTCTTGTTCCATTATTCTATTATTCTATTTGTTCTATTCGTTCTATTTGTTTTTTTTTCTTAATTTTTTCCCTTTCTTGCTTCCTCATTTCCCCCTTTTTTGCTTCCTCATTTTCTCATTTTTGCTTCATCATTTTCTCATTTTGGTTCCTCATTTTCTCATTTTTGCTACCTCGTTTTCTCATTTTTGCTTCCTCATTTTCTCATTTTTGCTTCCTCATTTTCTCATTTTTTGCTACCTCGTTTTCTCATATTTTGCTACCTCGTTTTCTCATTTTTTCCTTCCTCATTATCTCATTTTTGCTTCCTCATTTTCTCATTTATTGCTACCTCGTTTTCTCCTTATCTCTTTTGTCATTGTTTCCATTTTCCTTACTCATTTTCAACTTTCTTCTTCCTCAATTTCACCTTTTTTGCTTCCTCTTCCTCGTCTTTCTTACTAACTCCTCCTTTTCTTTACGGCATCTTCCCATTGTTCTTTATAACGTCCTCCCCTTCCCTTTCTTCATCTTCGCTCTCAAACTTATACTTTCTTGTATCCACTTTAACCCTCTAACCAATTAATTCTCTATCCGTGTTTTCTCTCGTCTTCCATCCCCAATTCTCCACTCCATGTCATCCTTCATTCTTATTTTGCATTTTCCATTTTCCCTGCTTCCCTTCCTGCCTCCACGCGATCTACTTTCGTCTCCCTTCCTGCCTTCCATCCTCCCTACTTTCCATCCTCAATAAATTCCTTCTTCCCTTGTTTCAATTTTCCTTTGTACCGTTTTCCCCTTCCTACCCTCCTTTCTATATCCTCACTTTCCGTCCTTATATGTTCTTCCCTTTCTTCCTTCCACCATACCTACTACCATATCTCATACTACCTTTCCTTTCTCCCCTCTTCCCATCCTTCATTCGCCCGCGTTCTTTCCCACCTAAATCCTTCTTGAGCAAACCATGTCCTCTCTTCTTCCATCTGTCCCTCTCCAGTCCCTCCCCAGTCCCTCCTCAGTCCCTCCCCAGTTCCACTCCAGTCTCTTCCTGGCCGTTTTTATCTATGCCTTGGCCTGTGTCAGTAGATTTCTTATGAAGAGAACGTGTCGGCTTTGAAGGAGACGGCGCCAGATTAGGTGTAGAACGAAACGACCTGAAGTCTCCTTTCACACCTGCCCTCCCACAACGCTTCCCTCATCTCGCCTTCCACGAAACCTGGATTTCCTTCACACCTATCCCAGGACCTACCTGCCTTCAACCTCTCTTCTCTATAATTCACGATGCTCTTCCTCCTCCTTCTCCTCCTCGTCCTGCTCGTCCTCCTTGTCCTCCTCCTCCTTATCCCCCTCCTCCTCTGCCTCTCCATCCATAATTCCTCATTATCAATGTCTGCAACAGCGCAGTGATGATACCCTACTCATAAAATCAGCATCCTCGTCACTTTCACTACTTCATCATCATCGTCGTCATCATCATCATCATCATCATCATCATCATCATCATCATCATCATCATCATCATCATCATCATCATCATCATCATCATCATCATCATCATCATCATCATCATCATCATAATCGTCGTCATAGTCATCGCAATCATCTTTATCAGCGTCAACAACAAAAACAACAACATCTTCGTCATCGTAGTCTTATTGTCGTCATAGTCATGCTAGTCGTCATCATCACCAACATCGCATCATCATCGTCCTAAGTATTGCCATTAAATTCATCATCAACATCACTCCCAGCAGCTCATCATCATCATCATCATCATCATCATCATCATCATCATCATCATCATCATCATCATCATCATCGCGCCCGTCTTGATATTTGATTGAAGCAACCGTCAACAGGTCAATCGTGTTTCTGACCTCTGTGACCGGATGTCAGATTTCTAATCCGTCTTTTATTCGATGGACGGTGGCTCTCTTCGCCGTCCGCAATCTTTCACGCGTGACACGACCGACAATTCCTGTCTCTCATCCATTCACCCAGTGATCAGTAGCCGATGGAACCTTTGCCACACACAGTTCACCCACCACCCCCACCACACCCACACACCCACACTCACTTAATATCATAATGCATTACGCCAATTAAATATCGGGACACGGTAGCCGATTGGTTAGAGCGCTAGCCTTGTAAGCGAAGAGTAAGGGTTCGAGCCTCTTTCCCGGAGACGATTACTGTGTAGAGTAGAGCTGTGCCGATATCACTTTTTGCCGATTGTTCCGATACCGCGTATAGCCGAATATTGCAATAGCCGATACCGAGTATAAAGCCGATTATTTTTCTGACCCCGACAAGGGGCGATTATCGTCCAAAAACTAGGCACACGACGTTGTGTAAGGAGTTTCAAGTCCTGTATATACGGTGCCTAGTAAGTAGTGCAATGCTAAATATAAACCAATAATGAGAAACAAAACATAGATATTTGTGCTCATTTTTCTTTTTGTAACGATTATTGTGCAAAAAACTTCAATTGCAAATCAATTTGCATCGGTGCCGATTATTTTTTGCCGATGCCCATTATGCTGATTGCTCTAATAATCGGCCCGATTACGAATGTTCCCGATGCATCGGTACAGCTCTAGAGTAGAGACCTTGGGGAAGTCCTTCACTCACAATTGCTCAGCGCAATCAATTGACGCCTGGTCATTGGATCGGGGCGCTTAACATAGCGAAGTCGTGGGAACCAGCTAATTAACAGGCGCTCAGTCAAAACCAAATCGATAGGCAGGTAGGGTTAAAATCGGTTCCAGGTCAAGATCCACAGAGGCCAGGCAGGAAAACAGTGAGTCGGCTAAGGTGGAAGGGTTCAGGATTGAAGCGGAGAGAGAGAGAGGGAGATCAGAGGAAGAGAATAGGATTTGTTTTCCGTTTTGAGTGAAAGACCTGTGGAGAGATAGCAAGAGGTGGGGTTTCAGTGAGTTGGGGTCCCGCAGTCTCAATGGGCGTTGGGGCCCCACAGCATCAATGACGTTTGGGCCCCGCAGCATCCATGGGCCCCATGCGATGACATCAAACAACGTTGCGCAGCGTTTCATTCACAGTGATGGGCAATAGTTAACTAAAAAGTTGCTAACTATTAGTTTAACTAAAAAATTTTAGTTAAGGAAGAAGTTTAACTAAAAAAATAGTTTAGTTAAAACCATAGTTTAACTAAAAAATTTAGTTGCTAACTAAAAAGTTTAACTAAAAAAATCAGTAATATGCAACTATTTTTCCACAGTGAACATTGAACACTGTCAGCAAAAAAACATTTTAACACTGCATGGTTTTAGCATTTACAGCCTGTGTTTTCAAATTCATACACTACTTACAGTGCACATGTAACTGTATGCCAGAACAGTACACATTGCATGGTTTGAAGGTGAAATTGTCATTGACGCTTTGCGTGATTACAGTTCACTTAACGTCTTTTATTGCAAAAATGTTTGTCGTAAATAGTTGGAAAATAGTTGGAAAAAGTTTAACTACTTTTTTTAGTTTAGTTAACTAATTTCCAAAATCAGTTGCCAACTTTAGTTTAACTACTTTTTTTAGTTGGAAAATAGTTTTAGTTTAACTGAAAAAAAATAGTTTAGTGCCCATCACTGTTCATTCATAGTTGCTAGGAGTAGACCTCAGTTTCGCACAGTGACACTGCAAGCCAATCGACAATAATTGCGATGTACCCAAATCGTCATTAATTACTTACGGCAGAGTATCCGATTGGCTAGAGTGCTCGGCCTGTAACGCGGAAGATACGGGTTAGACTCTCCACTGATGCGATCACTGTGTAGGGACCTCGATCAAGTCCTTCGCCCACAGTTACTCAGCACATTGATCCTCTGTCGAATGATCGCTAGTGTACTTCTTAAGTTTGGAACCAGTGCATTACCAAGTACAATAGTACTGTACAGTACTGTATTACTTACTTGCCGATGACAGAATCTGATGACGAGTATATGACGGGCGTGTTTAAGTAATCTATGACGTAATCTTCAGGCGGGGTTGGGTCGGGAGTGCTTCTAAGTAGATGACCTTGAAGAGGCGCAATATAAATTCTCCGTATGAATGAATGAATGGTCATTGGTAATGTATGTGAAACATCAATGTGAAATATTTTACTAGTTTCCCCTCTCCCCTTATGTAAATCGCAATAAAACGAATCACCAGAAACTCTAGCTTCACCCCAGTCCCCGCCTTGATCTGAACACACCCCGAGACCCTCGGCCTTTAGGGGAGACGCTTTACGGAACGGAGGGTCCCATATTACCTTCTGCCTAAGGTTCCATTAGCCCTTACTCCGGGTTGTGATCGGTACGATGATCTTGCACTGGTGGATGACCGATGGGTGGTGTAACCATGGTAGCCCCATTTAATTCTCATAGGGTTGGTAAACGGGGGTAGAGTAACTTCTATCACAAGCAAGGTGCGACCGTACGTACGGTACGTACGTTATTTTTTTCTGTGTACGTATATGGTACGCGTACGTTATTATGCCGTACGTTACCGTACGTTCACATCAGTTCATGACGAAAATAAAATACATAACATTATGCACAAGAAAAGTTAATAATAGTTGGTGATTGACGGTCGTAAACAATTTTAACATCAGTCATCTGTGGCTGTTCAATGATCTCTACTTTCAAACTTTTAAATTCCAAATTGCTAATATTCTGTCTAATGTATAGGCCCCCCTAGTGTAAAGAATATTAAGATTTTACGGCACACTTTATAGGATGGTCAGAGCCAGTGGTCATTTTATTGGTAATACTAAATTTCGGTACCGCTCGTAAATAACTCGGCCTGCGTACGGGGAGACTAATACTGTACTGTAGAGCTAAACTATCATTTTTGACGTACGCGTACGGTTCGCGTACCGTATAAAACTATAGTTATAGTGAGGTTCTTTGTGAATGATCAGATAAATTCATGGCATTTTTAAAGTACGCGTACGGTACGCGTACGTTATTTTTTCGATAACGTACGTACAGTACGCATACGTTTTTCCGGGAGGTACGGGTCATTTCATGTAATTATTATCCTGACTGGTTCCAGGTTCCCCAACCATTACAGTAACAACGTTTGATGACTAGTGCATTATTTAAGATGCGCTCTATAAATATTCAGAGGCACACACACACATACAAATAGGTTACTGCGTGCTTTTCCTAAATCGCCTCCAGCCATGAAAAATCATCACTACCACCATCATCGCCATCATCTTCGTCATCATCCTTCTCATCATCTCATTGTGATCATCACTATTATCACCATCATTATCATTTTCGTCGTCGTCGTCATCATCATTATCATCATCGTCATCGTCGTCGTCGTCATCATCATCGTCATCATCAGTAGTAGCAACGTCGGGTTGCGGCATAATACAGCTTCCTTTTTCGTAGTCGCCTCGAGGTAATTGCGATGAAGGGTCGAGTCACGTACCTTGGATGAAGTCCCTCGTCGAATTGAGTTAGCGTCGAACCCGTTTCGCTCGAGTGGAATTCTGTCACGAACGCCTCAAGGACACATCTCATCTCCAGTGGCGTACCGTTGTTACCGTTGGGGGATTTTCAGACAACGGGGTGGGGGTTAGAGGGTGCCTCGAATAACAAAGACTTTCTTGTCTGTCTTTTCGTCCTTTGTACATGTGTAGTTCGTATTCACCGGGGCTTCCTTTCATCCTTCAGCCCTCGACTATCCATCATTACAATCTGTCCCCACTCTCTCTTGGCTGTTTCTGTCTGTCTGTCTGTATGTCTGACTGCCTGCCTGACTGCCTGCCTGTCTGCCTGTCTGACTGCCTGTCTGCCCAACTGCCTGACTATCTGCGGCGCGTGGATACAGAAGTTTAAAAGTATCCTAGGTTCTCACGTAGTTTCTGCTTAACGAGTTACGACTCTGTATCAAGACCAATGTGACTTGCGTCGCCCTCCTCCTTTAACCAGGCTTGGGACTGGAACCACCCCAAAAAAGACTGACGAATGGAACAGAGTAGACACCTTTAAAACGTTTTCTACCGACGCTGCAAGTCGTTAATTATGGTCTGTTTGATTGCCTTTCTCTGGTGGTGCCAGTACCAGGTCTGGACAAATAAGGAGGGCGCCACTAATAATCTTCGTTATGACAAAACGACGTTGTTAAACAGAAACTAGGAATGATTAAAGTTTCGGTGAGTTTGACGTAAACTGATCTGACAGTCAGGAGAAATCGCTGAACACCGGGTGGCGCAACTTTCTCGTGAGACTCCTTAAAACGATTTCCACCAGTGACATCAGTAGTTGTCACCATCATCATAGTCATCATCATCATCGTCGTAGTCGTCGTCGTCGTCGTCACCAACACCGTCATAATTATCGCCACTACCATTATGAAAATGATTTTTGTGGGGAAATTACCCTATGCCACGTGGCTTCCATGGACGAATTCCAGGGCTGCCCATCTATTAATTCGTTCCGAAATAAGAGAATTTAACCCGTTTCAAGCGACAAGTGAGGTTGAGGTCAATCTGCGCAGACCAGCGAATAACCTTTGACCTGTGACCGATGTTGACCCCGAGAGTCAACGTCAAGGTTGACCTGCAAAGTATGCAATGCTCCGAGGCAATGCATTTAAATGAGCACCTCACTTGAACTGAACTCTTATCGTCGACGATCGACTACGATCTATCCTCCTCCAGTTTCTATTCCTCCTCTGCCTACGTGTTTCTCATCTTCCTACACGTTCCCCCTCCGTCTGTGTCTGTCTCTTTCTCTCGTTCTGTCTCTTTCTCTCTTTTTCTCTCTCTCTGTCCCTCCATCTTTTGTGTATCTCTGTTTCCTTCTGTTTCTCTGTGTAACTGTCCTTCTCTCCTTCTCTCTCCTTCTCTTCAAATCCTTCATCTCTGTCTCTGTCTATCTCTGTCTGTCTCTGTCTGTGTCTTTGTCTCTAGCTCTGTCGCTATCTTTGTCTCATTCTTTCTCTCTTGCTCTCTCTGTCTCTGTCTCTTTCTCCCTCTTTCTCTTTATCTGTCTCTGTCTCTTTCTCTATCACTGTCTCTCTTTATCTCTCTCCCTCTTTCTATTTATCTGTCTCTGTCTCTCTTCCGCTTTCTCTGTCTCTCTCTCTCTTTCTTTATCACTGTCTCTCTTTCTCTGTCTCCCTCTTTCTCTTTCTCTGTCTCTCTCTCTTTCTTTATCACTGTCTTTCTTTCTCTCTCTCTCTCTCTCTCTCTCTCTCTCTCTCTCTCTCTCTCTCTCTCTCTCTCTCTCTCTCTCTCTCTCTCTCTCTCTCTCTCTCTCTCTCTCTCTCTCTCTCTCTCTCTCTCTCTCTCTCTCTGTCTTTCTCTATCACTGTCTCTCTCTGTCTTTCTCTTTCTCTGTCTCTCTTTCTCTCTCTGTCTCTGTCTTACTCTTTCTCTGTTTCTGTCTCTTTGTCTCTCTCGCCCTTTATTTCCTCTTCCTCTTCTTTCATCTTCACCTTAGAAAGCATTGCAAGCCTGCCTGAAGTCGACACTTGCTGGATCGGATAAATGACCACGTGTTCATCGTCTGAAAGGTCCACAATGGCGCTACAGTAAGAGTCCCATACAATACAATACAATACAACTGTATTTGTCATTGCCTTCCTTCCAAAGTTCGGAAGTTTCCGCACGACCATACGACAGAAAATCGATGATGCTGAGCAACTGCGAGTGAATGACTTGCTCGAGGTCTCCACACAGTGACCGTCTCAGGAGGGATTCGAACCCGTACTCTCCGCACTACAGGGCGAGCGCTCTAACCAATCGGTCACACACACACACACACACACACACACACACACACGTCTTGGTGGTATTTGTTTTCATCTGCTTAGTCTAGAAATTAATGCCTCTTTAATGCAATACATATATATATATATAATATTAGAAATATATTTATGTGTTGACTTCGTGAGGCCTTCGATAGGATCGTCCCATTTGGAAAGATAGAGATCTCTATCTCTCAGGAGACGAAGTGTAGTTGAGGGATTAGGACGGGGGGGGGGGGCTATTGTTGAGATGAAGGTTGAAGGGAGGAAAGTGAGAGGCAATTGAAGACTCTCGGCAATTCTATATTGCACTCTGTCTCAATGGTCTCTCTCTCTCTCGCTCTCGCTCTCTCTCACTCCATCTCTCTCTCATTCTCTCTCTCTCATTCTCGCTCGCTCTCTCTCTCTCTCTCTCTCTCTCTCTCTCTCTCTCTCTCTCTCTCTCTCTCTCTCTCTCTCTCTCTCTCTCTCTCTCTCTCCCCCTCCATCTCTCTATCTCCCTTTGTCTCCCACTATTTCTCTGCTTAACTGCCTCTCTCTCTCTTCGTCTCTCTTTCTCTCTCTCTCTCTCTCTTCGTCTCTCTCTCTCTCTCTCTCTCTCTCTCTCTCTCTCTCTCTCTCTCTCTCTCTCCTCCACACAAAGCAATGACTTAAGTTCACATCAATGAGCATACGCACATCCGCACTCTCCTACCGACCGACCGATCGAATCAGACCCACTATGCAGAGTGTGTCTCTGCTTGCTTGTTTCTCTGTATACCTGTGTATGTCCCTGTGTCAGTCTGTCGGACAGAAAAGCAGTCAGACAGCAGATGTCTGTCTACCTGTATGCCTGTCTTTACGTCTATTTTAGGCTGGTACTTATGCATGTATGTATATAATATGCATGTTTGCATGTATGTATATATGTATGTTTGCTTGTTTACTCTTATATGTCTGTCTGTCCCCCTTCCTGCCTGCCTTTTTCTGTCTGCTTGCTTGTCTGCCTGTCTGTCTGTTAGCCTGTCTTTCTGTCTGCTTGCCTGCCTTTCTGTCTGCTTGCCTGTATGTCTGCTTGTCTGCCTTTCTGTCTGCTTGCCTGTCTGTCTGTCTGTCTGCTTGGCTGTCTGTCTGTCTGTCCCTTTGCACTAAAAACAAAACATGCATTTTTAACAACCAATGATTACAAACACACATGGAGACCTCGCCATTAGACATGAATCCTTGATGAATATGATCTCTTCTATGTTCAGAATTCCAGTTTCTCTTCAGGCAAAACCGGTTTCATCGTCTGTTCCACTGCAAAATATCTTTGACCAGAATCTCCCTCCAGGCGACGCCATGTGTTACATTCGATTTTGTATAGCGTCTTTTCCTGGTAAATGTTCAATATCTATGTACACAGTGTGGGTTTTCTATTTGGAGGAAGTGTCGTGGGAAAGACCCCTAATTTGCAGGGTCCTGGGGAAATGCATCCCAGTGGAAATGGGTTGAATCAGTGACAGGTGGTTGTCCTGCATGGACTATGAAACCAGTGATATGCTCAGTGCATACGTAGGGCCTACATGTGTAGCGAATACACTGGAATAAACACAGATAGATGCATAGATAATAACAGATATGTGGAAATGTAGACAGATGACTACATACATACGTACATACAGCTTTTTCAGTGATGGGCCCGGTTGTCTGGAATAGACTTCACTTAGAGCTCCGCATGTGCCCTGGGGATCCCCTGGCCTGTTTCTTGGTAACCTTCAAACTGTACTTTTGACCATGCTGGTGTCGGGAGCGCCTATGAGTAGTTCCCTTGAAGGGGCGCTATATAAATCGTCGAATGAATGAATAAAAATCGTCAAATGAATGAATAAATGAATGAATACATACGTTCATACGTAGATACATAGATATATACGTTCATATATACACATACACGTACACATATACATTATACGTACATACACTGTGCCCCATAAAAAAACACACCAAAAAACTTTGTCATGAAACGCAATGTAAGTCTAATGTTAAATAAGAAAAAGTAATGTTTCATTTAAGAAGATGTTCGAAGTGATGTCCCTTCGCTTGAACGCAGGCTCTCAGCCTTGGCCGCCACTGTTCAATAGCTTTGTCAATGACACTCTGCTTCAACTGTGCCCACACAACGATGAGGCGCTCCTTCAACTCGTCGATGTCCCGTATTGCTGTCTGGTAGACGCGTTCCTGTATTAGACCCCAAATTCTGTAGTCAACGGGATTGAGGTCTGGTGAGTTTGCTGGCCAGAGTTCCGGTCCAATGAAGCTTGGTGTTTCACGTCGCAGCAACGCAATGGTGTCCTTTGCGCGATGTGCTGGGGCGCTGTCCTGCTGGAGAATAAATAAGTCGCTTGACATCCCTCTGATCGCTGGCAACATCTGCTCCATCAACAGGATATTCCTGTAATATTCGCCGTTGACCTTCACCCCAGGTTCCACGAAGAACAATTCCGTGCACCCGAGCTTCGAGACGGCGACGGAGACCATCAGTGAGCGGCTGAAAGTCGGGCGGGTCCGCAGTAGGCGATTGGCGTCAACGTTGCGCTTCAGTGTTGTCGTGGATACGTAGAGACGATCGTTCTGAGCGTTTATTGGAGGCGCCACTGTAAACAGCTTCTCGTCACTAAACCAGATGAAAGGGACTAAATGCTCGGGAAACTTCCTAAGAAGTTGCTTGCATCGTTCCAGGCGTGAATCTGTGTTGCATGTTGATAACAGTTGGGCACGGCGTTTTTTCAGACACTTCAGCTGAAGGTCATCGTGTATTACTCTATACACTGTTCCCTTACTCATTCCAATTTCTCTTTGAATCTGGCGAGTTGTTCTGTGAGTTTGTGGTGCGCCCTCCTGGCTTAGCACAAGATCGTTTACTGCATCAATGTTCTCTGGTGTGCGCACCGAACGTGGTCGTCCGCTGCCGGGCTGACGATCCACGCTGGCCGTTTTTCGAATCTTTCGCAGCAGTACATCGAGGCCATTTTTATTCCAACCCTTCTGCGGGAACTCTTTTATCAACCGACGACTACTGTAATCCTTCAACAATACTAAATTCTTAATAAAAATCTTATCTTCGCTGCTGAAAACCATTTTAACTCTAAGTTACTAATCTCTGTTTATATGTTTCCAAACACGCCTAGTCGCCTAGTCTGCGTCACTGCCTCTAACAGCAACCACTTCTGTGAGTAAGTAAAATGTGAAATATTTTGTGGCAAAATTATTTTAGAAACAACGTACAAACTTTTATTACAATTGGCTTAGTTTTATAGAAGATTTTTGAAAAGTTTTTTGGTGTGTTTTTTTATGGGGCACAGTGTACATACATGCATACATATATACGTATAACAATACATACACACATATAAACATACTGTACATACATACATACATACATACATACATACATACAAACATACTGTACATACATACATACATACATACATAGAATACATACATACAAACATACTGTACATACATACATACATACATACATACATACACAATTACACATGGATCTGTTTGCGAAGGACTTTGGTCAATGTTCATCCAGTCGGAAAATTATTTGAACGGATATTCGATGCGAAATGAGTAAGAAGACCCTCCACGTAGTTTACGAAGACGTCAAGATGATTTGATCAACTGCCAGTGTTTAATCTAGTCCCCCTCTTCTGAGGGGGGAAACAAGGTTTGTCGGGGGGGATCAACAACGGCGACCTTTTTCGGAGAAATTTCATCCGCCAAAAAATTTGTTGAGTTTAGGAATTTCAGCTTTCAAAGTTGCAATTTCATCTTTAAAAAAAGTTGATGACCTTTTTTATTTAGTCATTCGTCCCATTTTTGACTTCGTCTCTGGGTGAGCGCAACATGTTTCCTTGGTTCCTGGGGGGGAATTTCTTCCCCAAAACAGTCCATACATTCTAATATTGCCGGCCTCTGGGGGGAAACTTCAATCCTTGGGCGGGGAGGGGGGAATTTCCCCCCAAATTACGTCTAGATTAAACACTGATCAACTGCACGAATCGCTCTCGGAGGGTTGTCTTTAAGTCGAGACCTGCGAACGTTTGGATACACGTGGAAACCATTAGACTATCTGTGCTATCGGACGATGATCCAGTCGTAGACGATATGGATTAGTCTCATTCCACATAGTACAGGTGATTCGACGAATCGGTGAATAGCGGTGACTGTAGGCTATACAAGCCAGAAGTGAGAAGACCCGTGAGCCTTTCGCTGGTGAATGGACTTATTCGACGTTGTGTACTTCCTCTGTCATCCACGGAGAAAGAGGAACTGCTGTCAAATCAGTCACAGATATAAGATCAGCTGATATACAATTATTTAGCAATTAACGTCGCTAATAGGTAATTAAGGTATTATTGTAGATGTACACTTTGATTGTTTTCTTTTCAAAATAATTGACAAAACTCTACAATACGTCTGATGTTTAAAGTGTATATAGAATAATACTTTATATGTGCTATAAAGTAATACCCATCAGCCGAGAAAGACGAAGCACTTTAACTGTAGAAGTATAGGGCATAACACGTACATACATACGTACATACATACATGCATGTCATACATACATATATACAGTGCATACATACATTCGTATTAGTACATACGCTAGTATGCACCAAATGGAAGTCTTCATTGGAATCCGAGACACGGCATCAAAAGACATCGAAGCCTCTTACTCCGTCGACACCATGCGCGCTCACGCTCGACTGATCAAACATGTTTGAGTCAAACTGACATCGCCTTTCATTGTCTGCCAATCTGGCTGCATGGCACTGACCAGTCCTCTCTGACCAAACCTTGACCAGCTGCAGTGGCTTCCACGCCTCTTGACCTGACCGTCGGTGCTTGAATTGTAATGATGTTCGATGTACAGTTTCATTGCTCGAGCTATCGTAAAGACCATGTCAGCACGCCCTATAAAACCTCTCAATTGCCCCCATCGTGCAACCCAACGCCTGTTCACTTCCCCCAATCTAACGGTGCATCAAGGACGTTGTATACCTCGCCGCTTTTCACGACCTTTGGCTTTGCAACCTTGCAGGACTTCTTCACCGCATTTGATGTTGCATTTTTAGTTATCACTGTTTATTTTAATTTACAACATTACATCAAACCTTTTCTGTTTGATCAGTTTAGTATGAAAACTTATATACACGCAAACATACATAAATAAATCCATACATACATACAGACGCAGAGACAATTATATATACATCAATATATACGTATAGACATATATTCATATATACAAAAACATACATACAAACATACAAAAATACACATGCATATTTAATACATACATATACAGACAGAGAGACAGACAGAGACAGACAGTCAGACAAGTGTACCAATTTATGGATACATACATACATACATACATACATACATACATGCATACATACATACATACATACATACATACATACATACATACATACATACATACATACTTACATACATACATACATACATACATACATACATACATACATACATACATACATACATACATATGCACAAATATACAATTATACACACATACATGCTTACATGGAATATAGAATAGAATATTCCTTATTAGAACCAATTGCAAACCGCATTTTGGCGTACAGCAACTTTTTAGCTTTTTTATTATATAGATTATATACAACTAATTACATGCTGATACCAATTGCTGATATTTGTCTATAATATGTCCCTTTTATATTATTTATTACACATTGGGCATACTAAGCCGATTCATAAAGCATGCTGATATAAACTTTTTTCTAGCTAAACTATCAGCAGCCGGGATTTCCAGGTCGTGAGCTCTTGGGCGCAAAAAGTGGCCTGTACAGTGTACATGGATACACGCGAGCGTATAGGTACACACATGCATTATTCCGTCCATACTTACTTACATACATACATGCATACATACATACATACATACATACATACATACATACATACATACATACATACATACATACATACATACATACATACATACATACATACATAAATACATACATACATACATACATACATACATACATACATACATACATACATACATACATACATACATACATGCATAAATGCATACATACATACATACATACATACATACATACATACATACATACATACATGCATACATACATACATACATACATGCATGCTTACATACATACATACATACATGCATACATACATACATACTTACTTACATACATACACGCATACATACATACATACATACATACATACATACATACATACTTACATGCATACATACATACATACATGCATACATGCATACATACATACATACATGCATACATACATACATACATACATACATACATACATACATACATACATACATACATAAATACATGCATACATACATACATACATACATACTTAAATACATACATACATACATACATACATACATACATACATACGTACATACATACATACATACATACATACATACATACATACATACATACATACATGCATACATACATACATACATACATACATACATACATACATACATACATACATACATACATACATACATGCATACATACATACATACATACATACATACATACATACATACATACATACGTACATACATACATACATACATACATACATACATACATACATACATACATACATGCATACATACACGCATACATACATACATACATGCATACATACATGCATACATACATACAAACATACATACATACATACATGCATAAATACATACATGCATACATACATACGTACATACATACATACATACATACATACATACATACATACATACATACATACATACATACATACATACATACATACATACATACATACATGCATGCATACATACATACATACATACATACATACATACATACATACATACATACATACATACATACATACATACATACATACATACATACATGCATAAATACATACATGCATACATACATACGTACATACATACATACATACATACATACATACATACATACATACATGCATACATACATGCATACATCCATCCCTATATACTTACGCACGTGTATAGCTTCATGCATACATACATACAGTAGCTTCACGAGATTACAGGTCGCGTGGGCTTCACTTTGGTGTTACAATCAATTCCGGAAGATTGAGGAAAAGGGATTGCCTTCCAATTTCATCGATAATCTGGAGAATGGCGGAAGCATCAATCAATTGTTTTGATTGAATATTTTATGATGATAATTAATCTTCCTGTAGTCCAGATCAACTGCTAGATGGCCTGACCTGCGTTGTCTTACTGAGGCCCTCTACCGACCAACACAGATATATGCTCACATTAAACATCGATTTCAGTTCACAAATATTCATTACGAGGCAAAAATACACAGTGTATGCATCTCGTATTTGGAGAATTGTTATAGCGCCTTTAAAACGTCACCGTAATGTTTTAGGTCCATTTCGTGAGTGTGTTTATATTCGTTTTCGAAGAATGCGTTGCGTTCAGGGTGTTAGTATATAGTCAACATGGCGAAAAAATACAGTCAACATGGTGATAGATATCGAAGCAAAGGCAGCCTAACACGCAGTTGTTGTTTTCAATAGAAACTAGGCCTACTGAGGTAAGTTTGAAGGTTCTGGTTTATTATGGACAATGAATTTATGTAGGCTATGTGGATGTTGTTGCGTTTGCAATCGTTGAGCTATAAAGGTAGGCCTATATTTAAAAAGTTTAAATTAACTTTAAGAATGTATACCTTACCTGTAAAGCCCACAGCAAGAGCTTTTCATGATATCTCAATAAACTGCTAACTGTGTCTTACTCTCCTTGAATGTTGCGTTCTTCTGCTAGTGGTTTATTGCTGGAATCTAGGTTTATGACAAATTATAGGATCATGTGCTTTCAGCTTCTGTGCTTCTCGTAATTGGAATCGTCTACTACAAAGGGCTCGATTTTCCAACTCGGTATACGCCGATTTAAATCGCTGGTCAAAAGATTGACCATTTTACTCTGGCCTTTGCATGAGTCCATCTTGACCCCTAGCGACCGTAGATCCGCCCCTGAGATTCGAATTTACTGACCTTGTACACGTTATAAGTGCTTTGGATAAATGGTCAATACAATTATACAGAGGAGACATATGAGCTGGAATGGCCACACGCTGTGTGGAAATTCGCTCTATGGAAGAATTGAAGGGAAGAAAGCCACAGGAAGACAACGAAATATGACTAGATGATGGACAAAAGAAACTGATGAGGAGGCTATCCAGAAATTAAGAAAAAGTCACAAAATCGAGAAGATAAATTACTTTGTTGAAACCGCGTGTCGCGCTTAAGGGACTGCTCCTCTTGCTGTTCTTTCTTTAATATAAGGCACTATATATAACAATGCAGTCATGTAAATTTAGAGATTCGATCCATTGTTTTTTTTTAGTTCTATCTATTGTTTCGTTTTTTGTTCTGTGTATTGTTTCGTGTAAGCGCTTAAAAGCGATTCTGTTCGATCGAGGCGGCTTACTGCCAGGTCGAGTCTCGAGAGCGTCTCTTAGGAGTCTCTCATGAAGTAGCACTGTGTAAATTTCAATTACAGCGCGCATGGCTTTGAACCCGTAACACAGAGGCACTTTCCACTTAACCCTAGGTTCACCGGGCATCTGCGAGGCTCATTCTGCAGCCACGCAGAGTGAGTGGCCAGATGTGCGACGCGGTGGTCTAGCGGTAACACGCTTGCTCTGCGATCAAACGGTCACAGGTTCGACTCCGTCTAACGACCCTGGGCAAGTTGTTTGCACACATGTGTCTCTGTGACCAGGAAGAATTTAAAATGGTTTTCCGGCGTAAGCTAGGAAATAACTCCGCCACTGTTCGTACTCTGACAGTGCCAGTTCCAAGCCTGGATAAAGGAGGAGGGCGACGCTAATGATTCCTGTCGTCACACAGTGTCGTTAAACTTGAAACTACTATGGCAAGTAAATGGCGAGCCCTGTTATGCATTTGCCCCGTTTAGTCTTAATCGCGATCTCGAGACTTCTACAGTGCCCTGCGAAGTCGTACTAATCAGCTTATCACAGACGCTTAGTCAAAGTAGAGTCAAGTAGGTAGGTGAGGTTAGAATCGGTTCTAGGTCAAGATCCAAAGGGTCAGGCAGGCAGACAGTCAGACGGCTACGGTGGATGGTGCTTAGAACTGAAGCGTCGAGACTGGTAAGGGGATAAGGGTAGGACTTGTGGAAAAGGGGTGTTTTCAGTTTTAAGTGCAAGACCTGTGGAAATAGCAAGATGTGAGATTTTGGTGAGTTCGAAAAATGGATCAGATAGCTGGTGTAATTCTGTCTGGAGTTTATTCCAGAGGAGCGCAACAGCTATGGTATTCGGGACCTGTGGATTCGTCCATTGCCCAGATCAGGGTCGAAGTGATGGAAACGATCTCCTTCCCTATGTTTCTCTTGGGACATGGGAGACGTTCTGCATGTACATAATTACACCAGCTATCTTATCCATTTTTCGAACTCACCGAATGCTTGACAAGACTGTTGTTAATCAGAAAAGCAGTCCTCTTATTCAATGCTGAGAGTAAGCTAGGAGTATACAAAGTGTAGGCGATTTCATTTTCTTAGCCTCGGCATATGAGGGTGGGTGACCAGTCGTCTCCTTCACCGCCTCATCTTCGCACTGATCGCTGCTCTCATATTATAGTTGAGTTTGTTGGGACGGGACACTGTTGGAATAGAAATCTCGTCTGTCCGAGCAGGATTTGAACCCCTAGCTGTGGATTGACAGTCCAACACGTGAACCACTGGACTGTTGCTAACCGCAGTTTTTAAGCCGGATTTTTTCAGACGAAAGTCGTTCAATAAAACAAAACAAGTGGAAGAAACGCAGCGCAGCGAGAAACGAGAAGAGAGGAATTTCACTGATTAGAAACGATAACCTTTTCCATTCAACTGTTGGTTTTTTCAACAGCAACCCTCTCCCATGTGACCCATTTCGTCCAAATGACCCTCGTCTGCCATGTCCGTCTCTCCCTCCTTCCGTCTGCCCTGTCCGTCCGACTCTGCGTCTGTCTGTCCCTCCGTACGCCTGTTCGTGTGTTCGTCTCTGTCTGCCCGTTCTTGTAAATAAACTGATTCCCACGACTTAGCTTTTTTGGACGCTGTAGGAATCTCGAGATTAGGTTTACGATTTCGCTTAATCGTCTCGCTTCCTGTCCGTCTGTCTATCTCTACCTGTATCTGTCCGTCTGTCTATTCGTCTGTGTGAATATATGTCCATCCATTAGACAATCGTTCTGTCTGTTCATCTGTCCGTCCATCTCTACCTCTGTTTGTCTGTCTCTCCGTCTATCTGTGCATCTCTACATCTTTCTGTCCATCTCTACATCTGTGTGTCCATCTCTACATCTGTGTGTCCATCTCTACATCTGTCTGCCATCTCTACATCTGTCTGTCCATCTCTACATCTGTCTGTCCATCTCTACATCTATCTGTCCATCTCTACATCTATCTGTCCATCTCTACATCTATCTGTCCATCTCTACATCTGTGTATCCATCTATACATCTGTGTGACCATCTCTACATATTTCTGTCCATCTCTACATCTGTGTGTCCATCTCTACATCTGTGTGTCCATCTCTACATCTGTCTGTCCATCTCTACATCTATCTGTCCATCTCTACATCTGTGTGTCCATCTCTACATCTGTCTGTCCATCTCTACATCTGTCCGTCCATCTCTACATCTGTCCGTCCATCTTTGCATCTGTCTGTCCATCTCTACATCTGTCTGTCCATCTCTACATCTGTCCTTCCATCCATCTATTCATCCGTCGGTCCGTCCTTCTGTCCGTCGTTCCGTGACGTATGTAAGTACGGTACGGAGGAATGCTGTAAGTACGAGAGGTCTCAACCTCTAAGTATCGGGCGTCGAACTGCGGCGGCTGTGGATGTCGCGTCGTTCGCGTAAAATCCGTTTTATCGGCGTCTCTTGGACAATCACTCAAAACGTTTCAGTGTCTCTCGGGACAAAAGCCCCGCCCATTATAACGCCACTCACCCTACAACCCCCACCCCACTCTTCCTCTGAGCACCCTCCACACCCCGGCTAAGGCGCTCAACGACCAAACGTTGGCGCACACCACCAGGCCACATGCGCCGTCGGCGGCGACTGAGTCAACGGCGCACACCACCAGGCCACATGCGCCGACGACTCAGTCGTAGCTTCAAAGCTCTGTCTTCAGTCGTCGCGAACTGTCGACGGCGACTGCGCATTACAATCGGCGCACACCTCCAGCGCGTCAGCATCGGGCGACTGTAGAACTCGACAGCGGCGCATACCTCTTCGTCATTAGCGACGTTTATCGGAACAGAATGCGGAAATCGCTTCTCTCTCCTCGTCTCACATCCGGAAATCTCGATCATCGACGTGGACCATTTCCGGTTTTGTGTCGTTACAACTCAACACGTGAAATCTCGTGAAGCACTCTCGCGAGAAGAAGACGAGAAGCATCGAGACTACTACTGACTTCTTCCGGTCAACAGCTGTACTAGTTTTGTGCGTCGCTTCCGTTCTAACTTCTGGTCCAACTTCCTGTCCAACTTCCGTTCTCACTTTCGGTCCAACTTCCGGTCTGACGTTCGATCCAACTTCCGGTCTCACTTTCGGTCCAACTTCCGGTACAACTTCTGGTCAGCTTTTCTGGCCCGAGCTTTTCCAGACTTGTTGACGGTCTTACCATCTGGTCGGAGTCGAGGATTTGCGGTTTGATCATCATAATCCTATTTCCGGTTTGATTTGCTTTAGTGTGATGGTCAGTCGGACGGATGCGCAAAACGGACCAGAACGGACCTAATGAGTTGGACATTCCATCCAAACCATCGTCTGCTCGCTAGAGCGGGAAACGAACCTTTCCTCTCGGCTCCCAAGTCGCCCATTCGTCTCCTGGTCCCCTTTCCACCCCTCTGCGATAATCGGACAAAGCTCCCTCCCTCTCTCCATCCATCCCTCCCTCCGAAGACACCAGATAGCTGGTCGCCTTCCTCCACCCTACCCTTAAAGGAAGCCAGCGTGCGCCGTGCTCCTTCTATCGTCAGAATTCTATGCGCTGTTCGACTGCCTGCGTGTTCCGCTTATACGGTTAGATTTCTATGCGCGTGTCCCATCGAATGTTGAGAGTCGTCGTCATCGTCGTCGTACGCTTGCGCCATCTGGTGCCGAGCGGACGTCTACTTGAGCGCCATCTTCTGGCCGGCGGAGGACGCTGACGTTATCGAAAGCGACATCTGGCCAGCGGTTTGTCGGATGACTCCTCCCTCCTCTTCTTCGCATATGTAGTCCGTGAGTATCCCAGAATCCGTCTGTTTTAGGATTAGATGTGTGGGATTAGGATGTGGAGAGGATAGAGTTGCGGTTCGGTAGTAAGAACGGCCAGGGTTCAAACCCTTTAAGTGTCTGTGTGTATAGTAAAATTTCACTGGGATCTTCAAGCAGCTGTATGTATGTATGTATTTCTGTTAGTATGTTTATGTATTGCATGTATGGAGAGGGATAGATGAAATATAACAGTCTTACTCAAAGAGCATAAGGTTTCAAGACGCGGTTCGATACCCGTAAACTCCCTTTAGGTCAACTCAGCCTTCCGCTCCCTAGGGGCAGCAGCTGTAAAATGAGTGGGCGCCTAGCAGACTGCCAAGACATATGTTCGATAAGATCTTGATAATTGCACTGCCATATGTTTCAATGTTACTTACTGCTGTTTGTCAGTGAGCTTGTCAATAAACACGAATATAGTGTATACTAGAGTATTTGCCCGTCATATTAGGCCTATATGCCTCGTTGGTTCAAATGCTCTGATCGCCGTCGTCAAGACCGCAGTACTGACGTCACAAACGGTTTCAGTTTCACAATAGATTCCATAGCGTTTATCGACAGACACACGCTCTATGGATATTATATGTATAGATTATGTATGCATATATGTATGTGTGTGCGTATAAATGCTGTGTGCTTGCCTGTCTGTCTATGTATGCATGCATTCGTAATTATAGGCACACGTGTTTACGTATAATCCTCCATGCAAATGTGCGTATGTAAAGGCATGCTTTAAACTGGTACATGTACGCCTAAGGCGTAGAGGTGGCATAACCGCCAGCCTATGAAATTAGAAATAGTTAGAGCGTTTAATTTGAATTGAGGGATTTCTTATTTGCCGTTTGGAGGAGTAAATAAGACCTGAGTAAACAATAAAATCTTTTATTGCTGAACAGATAGTTGCTTATCGAATGTCGTTAATCTAAATCGTGAATTAAATGAAACCAAACAACAGCAGAAAAACACTTTTACGATTATAATCGGTAGGACATGCGCAGTGGATCCAATTGAGGGTAAATTACATCGAGTCGGGTACGTTAAGTCGCGTTTTTCTGTTTATTTCATACCTATTTCTTCGTTAAATAAACTTTCGAAATGCGATCGCTCGCATTATATGCAACGAAGAGAAATCCCATTTGGGTCGCGCTTATTCGATTAGACCGATAATCAGATTATCCAATGTCGTACACGACCACAATGTATAAGTTTACAGTCTGCAGTGGTCACGCGCGTGGCATAGCTGGTTTTCAAACAATCGCGTTGGTCACTGATAAGATCGTCAGCGCTCGTGAATAAGCTGGTGCCCTGCGCTATGGAAATTTGGCGTTTTTATATTACGATTATGACGATGTTTAAACTCCACCAGTTTCCGGTGGTGTCCGTCCCAAGCCTGGACAAAGTTTGAGCTATAGTTTTGTCAGCCACCTACTTCTAGTTTGAACTCTATATATTTTCATCGCTCATCCAGTTTCTAATTTGAGCTTTATTTTCATCGCTCATCCAGCTTCTAGTTTGAGCTATATTTTCATCGCTCATCCAGTTCCTAATTTGAGCTATATTTTCATCTGCTATCCAATGTATAGGTGTTTTTTATTTTTGCTAACTTCACGTAGTATTACATACGTTTTTCCCGTTTTACTTGGTTTTGTCTTATTAACTACACAACCAGTTCTCTCAGAATAAAAACGGAAGTAGTCAGAAGAACGTTGAACTTCCTGTACGAAATATTTATCTGGAATCATAACCATTCCTGTAAAAGGGGAATTGAACTCGAATGTCAAGAGTCAGCGAAGAATGGAGATTTTATGTTGTTGACTGGCCCACAGATATTGCGCGAACATTAAAAGCAGATGGTTATATGCCTCTGGCAGCAGAGGGACTGGCGCTTAACCAGAGTTTATTTTAAATGTCCAATTTTTTTCCTTTTTGTGGATATATTATACTGCATGCTCGGTGTTTTTGATAGCTTCGATTTTTAAATCAGCATCTATGTGGTTTTCAGTTTAACCCGAATGCCGTAAGTTCACCCTTAAAACAAGACTGTACATGTACATTGTCAACCCAATCCTTCCGTTGACAATCCTTCTGATTAAATCCTTGTTCTCTTCGTACTTAACGCCTATTTAACGTTCACCTTTTGAACGCTAATTCTACGTATAAGTATAACCTGAATTAATCAGCAACACAGTTTAATATCTTTTAGTTTAATAAGAAACAAACAGACAGAACTCAATTATTCGATTACAACTCAACTAGTCAGCCACACTACTACAGCGAACACACTCGAATTCAAACTTCTCTAGTCAGCATAATTCTTCGCGCCTCTTGACACACCTGTCTTCTGTGCGCCTAAGCGAACTCTAATAATATACATATAGCGCGCCGCTGCCGAGATTGGCCGGCCGCGCGTGTCACTAAGACTATACGTTATACATCTATCATATATACATATACACGTGAAACTAAAGTAAACGCACTAAATATATACGCTAATATCTCGCACTGCAAGACTGTACACAAAACTCAGTTCACATTACCTCCTTCCTTTTTCTGGAATTGAGCAAATTAAATTTCAAAATTTGCGAAATTACCAAAATACATGAAACATACATATATATCTAACTAATTAATAAACAGTCTTACGATTACTTATAACCTTGACAAACAATCAGCAATAACATTCAATCTGCCCTTCTTGTACTTCACCTCAACATCAAAAGTTTGTAAGGCTAACGCCCAACGCACAAGTTTAGCAGACTTAGACATTGACTCAGTCAAATATGTAAGAGGATTGTGATCAGTAAAAATGATCATTTTTGATCCAATTATAATTTCTTTTAACTTGTTTAGAGCCCAAACAATAGCATAGGCTTCCTTTTCCACAGTAGCCCATCTCTTCTGGGTATCAGTTAATTTCTGACTGATAAATGACACAGGGCGTTCTATTCCCTTGTCGTCTATCTGTGTTAAAACAGCACCGACTGCAAAGTCACTACTATCGCAGTACAAATTGAATGGTTTTCCCACTTCAAAAACATATAACACTACTTTGGATCGCACAGCCTCTTTAAGTAAATCAAATGCTTGCTGATGTTCAACAGTCCAATCAATCTTATCAGAAACACGTTTACTAGTTAAATCAGATAAAGGTCTCGCAATCTGTGCAAAGTCCTTAATAAACTGTCTGTAATAATTAAAAAATCCAAGCAGTTGCTTAACTTGCTTCTTAGTTTCTGGGATCTTCAAATTAGTCAAACTTTCAATTCTGTCTGGATTCATCTTTATCTTACCAGACCCAACCACATGACCGATAAACCTTACCTCACTCTTACCAAATATGCATTTTTTCAAATTCAAAGTAACGTTATGCAATCTCATTTGCATCAAAAATGCATCTAGATGCTGCAAGTGAACTTTCCAACTGTCAGAATGCACAGCAATGTCATCAACATACGGTTCTGCAAAGTCGCTTATAGGCTGTAAAACTAAATTTATCGCCTTAACAAAAGTTCGGCCTGAATTTATCATTCCAAAAGGAACACGAGTAAATTCATACAGTCCATTATGTGTTACAAAAGCTGTCTTCCATTGATCAGATTGTTTTACAGGACAAGTCCAATAAGCACTTCGACAGTCCAAGATGGAAATCACATTAGACTTTCCAACTTTGTTCAAAACGTCTCTGACAATCGGCATCGGATATTTACAATCCACTGTGAATGAGTTAATGTATCTGTAGTCACAGGCAAGTCTCAAAGATCCGTCTTTCTTTTTAACAATAACCAAAGGGCTTGCCATTCTGCTCGATGATGGTTTAATGATGTTTGTTTTTAACATTTCTTTGATCTGACGTTCCACTTCTGCTCGATAAATCAAAGGAATTCGATATGCTGCAAATTCCTTTGTGCCTTGCTCTCTTGTTATACTGATTTGGGTATTGTAACTGCTTTTCTTGAGAGTAAGATTCTGCAAACAATAATGCTTTCTCCGTAGTTTCTTTGAGTTCTTTCAAATGCTTTTCGTGAAAAGGAATTTTCTTGTGCCATTTCCTCGGGTTGTCTATTAGGTCCATTGTCATTCTCCTGAAGGCGACCTCTTCTCTTGAGACTGGAGTGATAGGCACTCTATCCATCACCAGACTCCTTGCCTTTAGTTGACACTTCTCGCAAGACTTACAAAATTTCACAATGTCTCTTCTCATCTTTGGCCATACAAAAGATAATTTTATTCGTTCTCTTGTTTTCTCTTCTCCTAGATGTCCTCCAAATACTGATTCATGCGCCAACTCCATCACTTTAATTCGTCTCTCTTTTGGTAACACTAGTTGATATATCGTCTGGTCTAATATCTGATATTTCTTATGCAATAAACCGTTGATCACACAGAATTCAGATTCTTTCTCTTGTGCTAACTTCCACCACGGCTTCAACGATTCATCCTTTCTCTGTTGCTCTTCGAATTTCTTCGAATCGGCAATCTGCACCTTTTGTTCTTCGTCCATCTCTTCATCTCTATACAAGTCTCCTATCCCCACATCATATTCATTGTCTTCTTCAGTTTCATTTAATGTGCCATTCTCGCATGCAGCCATCTCTTGCTCGTTTATCTCTGATGTTACACCATCTCGCGATAAGCTTCGTTGCTCATTATTTTCGTTTTCCTCATCACTGGAACTTTCAGTTTCACTCTTCTCATCAACATCTACCATTTCCTGTTTCCGACTCTGCGCTCTCGTCATTACATTTGCTCGTACACTCACATCTCCTTGTATCGTTTTGACTTTCGTCTGTGGTACGGCTTTTAATTCGGCAATTATCTCTGGATGCAACAAGAATCTTTCTGTACTGCCCATCTTTGCAATACTAGCACACATCAAGGTGACATAAGGTGTAAGTGAACACTGGATTTTACGCGGAACTCCCTCTTCTTCCACGTCGCTACCACACATTCTAACATCCACTTTCACTAACTTCGCAGGAATGGCATCTCCTGCCACACATTGCAAATTCACTTTTCCAATTTGTTCCACCTTCATGCCTTCCAGTAATTCTTCACTAATCACCGGAATTTCTGCTCCCGAGTCGCTCAGTGCTTTGACTTTCACTGGCTCTTTACCGTCTACTGCACGAATTTCAACCTCGACATATTGCAAGAACGATTTCTTCAATATTCGACTGTCATCTTTTCCTATGACTTCTCTCTGAATTTCAGCATCCAATAGAATTTCTTTTTGAATACCACATTTCATTACTGACTTTACTTCAGTCTCTTGGTTTTCTTGACCCGTGGTTTGATTGTCTGTATCACTAACCACTTGAATCAAATTCACCCTTGTGTGTTCTTGATTTCTGCTAGAACTAGCTGCTGCCACTGGAACTGGACAAAATTTAACCAAATGTTTGTCTGAACCACAGTTGTGACAACGCTTCACAACTGTATGGTATGGTTGTGAAATACCTCGTTGTTCATTTCCTTCATATCTCTTATACTGCGTAAACGATGTGTTGCCTTCCCTCTTGGCAAACGGCGCTGACGATTTGTTAAATCCCTGACGACCAAACGTCACTTCTCTGGTTTCATTGGGTACAGGGACATTAGCCTTGACTTCTTTACCTTTGAACTGATTCCCTGTTCCTGGATTACTTTTCCACTTTCCACTCTGGCTTTGGTTTACGGAACGTTGAGAAGGATAACTGTTTATATTTGGGACCGCAAACCCAATTCGATTGTTTACATGAATGTCTGCTAGGTCTGCCACTGCACTAGCTTGGAGACAGTCAGTTCCTTCCTTCGACAATACAAACTGTAGTGGACCTGGCGGTAAACATTCTTTTAGCTTATCCGCTACCAGCAAATCAAAGAGCGTATCATACTCTCTGTTCACGTTTCGACTTCTCACGTAATAGTTTAGCAAGTTCTTAAGTCTTGCCGTAAACATCGTATAAGTCTCTTCTGTTGTCTTCTTAGCATCCACAAATCTGGCTCTGTATTCTCTCGAGGTCAATTTAAATTCTTTTAATAAGTGCTGCTTGACTCTATCATAATTGTCTAGATCATCGTATGACAATCTATTCAGAACGGTTCGAGCTTTCGGCGTCATCAATGGTAGTAATAATTTAACCCAAAACGGCTTTTCCACAGCAAAACTACGAAATGCGTTCTCGACTGTTTCAAAATATAATGGCACCTCCATCATATCAGTTGGCATTTGAGGCAATACATGCTTCATTGCATCACCTATTTTCTTAATTTTTGACACCAAAGTTTCACTTTCTTGCTGTTTCCTTCTTTCTGCTTCCCGTTCTTCTCTCATTTGCGTTTCTTTCAATGTCAATTTTGATTTCTCCAGTTTCAGACGTTCCTGTCTTTCTGCCTCTGCCTTTTCCAAACTTTCTTTCTGAAATTTGAGTTCTTCTTGTCTGATCTGTTCTGCACGTTCCAACTCTAACGTTCGCGCTTTTTCTTTTTCTTCTTCACGCATTCTCTTTGCTTCAATCTGTTGCTGACGAACCTCTTCATCACTTTTTCTAGCTCTTTCAAATTCAATCATCTGCTCCAGTCTTCTTCTTTCAGCATCTTCCCTATCTCTTTTCAACTGTTCTAATTGAATCTCAAACTGATGCTTTTGCAATTCAAGTTCTGCCTTACGCACTTGTTCTGCTTTATCTTCTCTCTCTCTCTGCAGGCGCAATTCTTCTTGCCTTGCAAGTTCCGCTTTCTCTTCTTTCTCTCTCTGCAAGCGCAATTCTTCTTGCCTTGCAAGTTCCGCTTTCTCTTCTTTCTCTCGCTGCAAGCGCAATTCTTCTTGCCTTGCAAGTTCCGCTTTCTCTTCTTTCTCTCGCTGTAAGCGCAACTCGTCTTGTCTTACACGTTCTGCTTCTTGTCTCAGCTCTTTCTCTTCTTGTCTTCGTCTCTCCTCTTTTTCTTTCTCTTCTTGTCTCCGTTTCTCCTCTCTTTCTTTCTCTTCTTGCCTCGTCATCATCATCCACTGCATCAACATCTCCATAGACATAGGCGCAGGAGGTTTTTCAATAGCCTTTTCGACGGCACCGCCAACGGCACCTTCTTCTTCGACTTCTTCTTTAACCCACCCATCGGCGAGTTCCTGCATCATGTCACCACGTGACATACCTTCTAATTGTTCTTCTTTAAAACCGGCTTTCAACAAACGCTGTTTTAGCCTTTCCGTAGACATCTTCTTAATATCTGCTTGTCTTTCAGCACTTAGTTTCTCCATCTTACTTGTTTACTTCAGTGATTTCTCTTGTCAAAGAAGTCACGGTTTTTCTTGGTGTGTGAATCGATAAACAAACGGGATTTCTTTTGTATTTGTTCGTGAAAAACAACGAAATTTTTTATACCGTTTTCTCGTGTTCCACCGTCGTTGATATCGTAGCCACGTCACACAGCAACAACGCGTAGATTCTTCTAACACCGTCGTAGATTCTTCTAACACCGTTGTAAATTCTTTTATCACCGTCGTAGATTCTTCTATCCGCCGAAGGAGGTGATAACGTGAATTTTAATCCACCGTGAGTTTATATCCACCGTGAGTATTTATTCCACCGTGAGTATTTATTCACCGTGAGTTGTTATCCACACCGTCGCTATTCCACCGTGAGTTTTTATCCACACCGTAGCTATTCCACCGTGAGTTTTTATCCCACCGCTGCCACCAATAATGTCAACCCAATCCTTCCGTTGACAATCCTTCTGATTAAATCCTTGTTCTCTTCGTACTTAACGCCTATTTAACGTTCACCTTTTGAACGCTAATTCTACGTATAAGTATAACCTGAATTAATCAGCAACACAGTTTAATATCTTTTAGTTTAATAAGAAACAAACAGACAGAACTCAATTCGATTACAACTCAACTAGTCAGCCACACTACTACAGCGAACACACTCGAATTCAAACTTCTCTAGTCAGCATAATTCTTCGCGCCTCTTGACACACCTGTCTTCTGTGCGCCTAAGCGAACTCTAATAATATACATATAGCGCGCCGCTGCCGAGATTGGCCGGCCGCGCGTGTCACTAAGACTATACGTTATACATCTATCATATATACATATACACGTGAAACTAAAGTAAACGCACTAAATATATACGCTAATATCTCGCACTGCAAGACTGTACACAAAACTCAGTTCACATACATCTTAGCCAATATCTTCAGTTGAACCCGAATGCCGTAAGTTCACCCCTAAAACAAGACTGTACATGTACATCTTAGCCAATATCTTCAGTTTAACCCGAATGCCGTAAGTTCACCCCTAAAACAAGACTGTACATGTACATCTTAGCCAATATCTTCAGTTTAACCCGAATGCCGTAAGTTCACCCCTAAAACAAGACTGTACATGTACATCTTAGCCAATATCTTCAGTTTAACCCGAATGCCGTAAGTTCACCCCTAAAACAAGACTGTACATGTACATCTTAGCCAATATCTTCAGTTTAACCCGAATGCCGTAAGTTCACCCCTAAAACAAGACTGTACATGTACATCTTAGCCAATATCTTCAGTTTAACCCGAATGCCGTAAGTTCACCCCTAAAACAAGACTGTACATGTACATCTTAGCCAATATCTTCAGTTTAACCCGAATGCCGTAAGTTCACCCCTAAAACAAGACTGTACATGTACATCTTAGCCAATATCTTCAGTTTAACCCGAATGCCGTAAGTTCACCCCTAAAACAAGACTGTACATGTACATCTTAGCCAATATCTTCAGTTTAACCCGAATGCCGTAAGTTCACCCCTAAAACAAGACTGTACATGTACATCTTAGCCAATATCTTCAGTTTAACCCGAATGCCGTAAGTTCACCCCTAAAACAAGACTGTACATGTACATCTTAGCCAATATCTTCAGTTTAACCCGAATGCCGTAAGTTCACCCCTAAAACAAGACTGTACATGTACATCTTAGCCAATATCTTCAGTTTAACCCGAATGCCGTAAGTTCACCCCTAAAACAAGACTGTACATGTACATCTTAGCCAATATCTTCAGTTTAACCCGAATGCCGTAAGTTCACCCCTAAAACAAGACTGTACATGTACATCTTAGCCAATATCTTCAGTTTAACCCGAATGCCGTAAGTTCACCCCTAAAACAAGACTGTACATGTACATCTTAGCCAATATCTTCACCCTCAAACGGGCATCTATACGAGACTGTTGATTATCAGTGACCAGGGTTTGCAAGAAGACGGAATTTAATATTTGGTACAAATCGTTTAAACCCGGTGCGGTTATTGGCGACGGGCTTTTAATTGGACCCGATTTCTTTGAAAGTTTTACTGTTGTAACTTCACTACTAATCGTTTGAGTTGTCAGTTTTGGAAAGTAAAGATTTGGCGTAGGTAGGTTAGGCTTGTTAATTCGGACAACCTCTTTATCACGGTGTAATGTTGGTGTCAGAAACTGAGGTTTTCAAATTGCGAATAATCGACTGCGATAAAGCGTTGTATCGATTTTGATTACGTTATGCTTGGTTAGAAGTAAGAGTAACAATTGTTCACCTTATACTATTATCACGCATTTATAGTTAGCGTCACTGTCTAATGACCAAGAATCAATTGATGACGATGAACAAATGGTGAGTGAAGGACTTGCTCTAAGGTCTGTACACGGTAACCATCTCAGGGAAGGCATTATAAGGCGAACGTTCTATACCGTGTCCCAATAATCGAGGAGTACTTGTCTATAAATGCTAAGGTTGACGGAGGACAGGAAGCGTTGGAGGAACATCGTGCATGATGCGGCCGACTCTCGAATCGAGGATGGCTAGGAACAGGAACAGGAACAGGAACTTGTCTATAAGGTTAATTCAACAGAGTGCAGTTTTCCGTTGTCAGCAGTAGGGGAGACCATTGAGTAGGAGCGAAATGTTGGGAGAAAATTCATCTTTAGTGGAGACCTTGACGTCAACAGCCTCTTTGATGCCAGAAGATGTCATTACAGTCTTGGAATCCATCAATCCTATCGCCGGTAAAACTGGAACCTCACTAAGACCCGGGGTAACTGCGATGGCCAACGGCTTCCAGTTCCAATTACTGAAAGTCGTCAGTTTCTGTGACTATTTCACGCCATCATTGCCTTTTCCGGGGGCAGCAAGTCCGAAGCCTCGATAAAAGAAGGAGGAGAGCGAAGCTAATCATCTTTGCTATAAGAAAGTGTCGTTAAAATGCAACTACATACACAGCCGCCATTTCTCCTTCGTCTTCAATTGTCTTTTCCATTAAAGTCGGCGCCGGTGGATCTGGCTGCCACAAGATGTCGTTAAATTCTGTTAACTGCTGCCAATGAATTGCATGCGAGGCATTCAAACAGACTCGTCAGTAAGCAGCGTAGATGGTATTCACACATGTGCGTACATTTCCTTTGGTGTAGCGCCTTTTCTGGACCTCTGGAAAGACGTTCGCATTTCAAGTAAGTAGTTCGGTTAGAAGATTCATCCGCAGGTGACTGATGTTCAAAACTGCCGGATAAGACTCATCGGAAAGCACCTGCATACATGAGTGTCCGCAAGAATTTTCCGGAGGGGGGCAAAATTTTCTAGGAGGGCAAAATTTTGTTGCGGGGGCAAAATTCCGTTTTTTTAAATAGCAGCTGACTTACCTCAATAAATAGACTAAGTGTTTTTTAGCATTGAAGTTGTGTTGGGACTGTTGAAAAAATCATAAAAATCAAAAAATTTAATTTTTTTTAAATTTCGGGGGCAAATGCCCCTTCCCCCCTCCGGACGCCCATGCCCGCATACGCAATTGCCGAGGTATCAAGTTGGGCGTGGAGTTTTCAATGAGGTTATTGTCAAGATGCGAATTGTGGTTGACAGCGATTGGAAGCCATAGGCTACACTGATATGTTAGTTGAATCAAAACGGACAATTTGAGAGGCAGGTGCACGATGATACAATGGCACAAGAAGTCCCATCGTCTGTCTGTCTCTTTCTCTGCCTGTCTATCTCTGTCGGTGACCCGTCATAAGCGCCCACGACAAAAGCGCCCTGACAAATGCGCCGCAGAAAAACTCTACAATTGCGCCATAAAATTAGCGACAAATGCGCCGCGACAGTTGCGCCACATAATTTGTGTGCTGTGTACCATTATTTGTTCCAAGTGCTTGCATGTTGCATGAAGGATTTTATTTGATTAGCACACGTCAAAGACGCTTGAGAAGCATACGTAAGTGCAGTTTAAAAGTATAATAATTTTAGGAATTAACGCTATTTGTTACACTAAAATGAGAATCGTTTCAGGAATTAAATTTATTTGTTACATTCGAATTAGAATCGTTTTAGGAATTAACATTCCACTGTTTCTACTCATAGACTATCTTCAGAGGCTTTCGCACGATTTAGAACTGTAATTGGTTAATACTGTTTGACAAGTAATAGTAACATTACAAATTTATCATTTTTTACGATATTAACCATCGTTGTCTAAGAGATCTAAAATACTTGGTATATATTGTCCCACTTTAACAGTTACATTACATACTTTTCTTTTATTAATGTTTTCATCTGTGTATTCAAATTTCGTGTACGGGGGCACATTTTCCGGGGCGCAGTTGTCTTGGGCGCTTATGTCGGTGCGCCATCTCTGTCTGTATGCTCAAGTATGTCCGAATGTCTGTCTGTCTCAGTCTGTCTCTATATCCGTATGTCTGCCTGTCTCTGTCTGTCCGTCTGTCTGTCTATCTGTCTGTCTGTCTGCCTATCCTGCACAAATGCACGCAGGCAGAATGAAACCAACCGTATTCTCAACCATGATTGACTGATTTGTGCATTGCGCTGTAGCCATCGATAGCGTAAAGAGTAATAGCTGTACTGATGTTGGCTGAATGGACTCCATATCAAGGTCGCTCTTTATTACGACAGTTCCTCCAGGAACTCTTCCGTGCGAGTCCCTGAACAGTGCGACCGATGAAACTGCTACTTTCACCACGTATCTGCTGCCTCTTATGTTATCCGAGAAGAGTAGGAATTGATGGTTACACTTTAACGACGAGATGCGCTGGTTCCCAGTCGCTTTTATTTCGCTTTCGTCGTTAAAGTGTTAGACTAACATCCGCCTGCATCTTTAAACGGGAAACAGTGATCAGAATTTAATTAAGAGAGAGCATACCTATGTCTTGTCCGGAGATGTAGGGGCGCTTTGGTGCTGAGGGCGCATAATAGCATCCCATCATTGCCAGGGATTGGCACGAATTGCATGGACTGTTATGGATGGCATCATCGGAAGCAATTTCATCATCTCAGAAGATTCCAGAATTGGATGCACTGTGGCTGTATCCGCAGGGCTGTGTGGCTTATGCGATCGTGCGATTTACATAGGTATATATCTCGCGTCTATATATGCATCTATGTATATGTTACGTTTGTAATGCTATGTATGCGTGTATTTTTTTTATATATGTACTATATGTATATATGTATGCATGTATATGTGTATATGTTTGTTTTTATGCATGTATGTATGTATGTATGTATGTATGTATTTACGTATGTATGTATCTATTTAAGTATACATGTAAGTATACATGTAAGTATACATGTATATATGTATTTATGCATTGATGTATTTATGTATGTATGTATGTATGTATGCATGTATGTATATATGTATGTATGTATTTATGATGTATGACATTGCATGTATGCATGTATGTATGTATGTATGTATGTATGTGTGTATGTATTTATGATGTATGACATTGTATGTATGCATGCATGTATGTATGTATGTGTGTATGTATGTATGTATGTATGTATGTATGTATGTATGTATGTATGTATGTATGTATGTATGTATGTATGTATGTATGTATGTATGTATGTATGTATGTATGTATGTATGTATGACTATAGAGAAGCGTGGCATTGATGGCTTCATAGATCTACTTATGAGCAACGAATGTAAAAAGAAGCCAACTGAAGCTGTACGTCAACTATTAACAGAAGCTTTTCATAGTTAGGCGATTGTCGGAAAATCTGTGGACCTAATTGGATTTTACGGTCGCCGGTTACTTTCCGCACTTGTTACGCAGCGTTTCAAATTATTATGCCTCCACTTAGGCGCCGTCCTTTGCTCATTATACATTCGTCCATGTTTTTTTAGCGAGGCCATATTCTAACAGCGGAAAATTCCGACGCCATTTTCCAGTAACATCCGTCCAGTTGGCAGGTAATCGGCGTGGTCTCTTTTTTTCAGACCACTCGGTATTCCGCTCTTTTCAGGCATGATTGTTCGCGATTGTCCGGCTCTTTTTTGGGAGACTTTTCCGCCTCCTATTTACGGCCTCCATTAGGCTTTGAAAGTACGCGGCGCGTGGTGAAGTTGCTCATTTTCGGCACACTGTGTATCCTCACTCCTACCCTTCTGACTGCAGCGCGTATTCGTGTGGGACGGTAATAAACTGCGGCGATCTTTTTCAATAACGGTTCATCCTGGAATGGAAAAAACTGGAGTTGATTCAAATCCAGTGCTTCAATATTAGATACATCGGTTTGGGGTGATGACCCTTTCGCTGTTTGGCTGGTCTGTGGTTGGAGATGGAAAATTCCTCGTGTGGGGAGGATAGGACGGGCGGTTATTTTGGGTGGCTGTATTGCAACCAGTTCTTTTGTTAAGGATCCAAAGTGTTCGGTGAAGTGACTCTTGTGGTCAAGCTAAAGGGTCAGTTAATCGATCGGTCAGTTAGTGAGTCAATCATGAGGCAGTTGGTCAGTCCGTATGTTGCTCTGTCTGTATCTGCGTATATTTGTCTTTATGTCTCTCTGTGTTGCTAAGTTTCATTCTTTGGCCGTTCCGTTCGCTCACTCAGCATTTCTATCTCTCTCTTTCTGTCTCTTCCCCTGATCTCTAGCTCTTTCTCTATATATTATATCTCTATTTATAGATCTATATCTATCTATCTTTATATCTATCTCTTTCTATCTATATCTATCTATCTATCCATTCGTCCATCCATCCACCCATCCATTCATCCATCCATCCATTCGTCTATTCAAAATCCGTCCACCCAACCACCCAAACCCATCTATTCATCCATCCATCCATCCATCCATCCATCCATCCATCCATCCATCCATCCATCCATCCATCCATCCATCCATCCATCCATCCATCCATCCATCCATCCATCTATCTATCTATCTATCTATCTATCTGGCTATTTATCTATCTACCTGTCCATCTATCTGCACATTTTTTCTATCTTTTTATCTTTCCATCCTTATTGCTATCGTCGTCATCACCATTATCATCATCACCACCTTTCTCTTTCTTTCGTCTTCTGATTCTTAGTTTACTCTTCTCTCTCAGATTCCTATTCCTTCTAAAACGAGTCTCTTAGAATTCATCTCTTAATCAGATTATCTCTCCAAGTCGATTGTCGCTCGTGACGTGAAACACGATGAACTGAGAATGAGAGAAAGATAATCTTAACTGAGCAATCACATTTGTGAGGCGCATTTTCCCGTCTCTCCTTCTGAATCCCCAAATACAAGGAGAAAGACTGGAACAGCAGCAGCAGCAGGGATGCAGTGCGCAAGACATCGACAGGAGATGCTATCGCTACCATGGTGACCTACTTCTGGTGACGGGCGGAGTAGTTACTGTCATCGGAAGACATTTGTGATGCACGAGTTAAAGAGGCAGCGATAGACAGACGGCCAAGCAAACAGACAGACAGGTAGAAAGCCAGGCAGACGTACAGACAGGCATACAGCAGGAAAGATATACAACCAGACATACAGGCAGGCAGGCTTATATACAGGTAGACATAGAGACAGACACACAGGCAGATAGACAGGCAGGAATACAGCCAGACATACAGACAAACAGCCAGAAAGACATCCAGGCAGTCATATAGCCAGACATACAGGACCGACACAGACGGACAGAGCGAGAGATATAGACAGACAGAAAGTAAAATGAAACGAACATAGTAAAAGACAGACACAGTTGCACAGAGATAGAGAGATATTAAGGCATACAGAAGCGAACATCCCGAAAGAGACAGAGAGACACACACAGAGAGAGGCAGAAAGTGAGTTAGTGTCAGATATAAAACCAGAGTTAGAGGTGGAAAGGGATGAAGAGAGAAACTGAAATATAGAAAGAGACGAACGAAATTGAATTACGTGGAAATCAACAGAATTGGAAAATATGAGACGGGAACGGAGGAGGAGAAAACCGGAGAAATGGAAAGAGAATTAGGCGGAAAAAATACCCAGAAATAATCTGATCTAATCTAATCGGGTCTATTTTACTTTATTCTACCTATTCCTCTCAACTGTATTCCACTTCATTCTAATTCTAATTCTACCTCGAACTCTAATTCTTATTCTGTTCTAACTCAGACTCAATATTCTAACTGTAATATTATTCTAACTCTGATTCAGTTCCAACTCTAATGCTAATCTAACTCCAATTCTGTTCTCACTCTAATTATATTCTAACTCTAATTCTATTCTAACTCAAATTTAATTCTAAATATTATTCTATTCCAACTTTAATTCTCATTTATCTCTAATTCTATTCTAACCCTAATTCCGTTCTAAATCTTATTCTTTTCCAACTTTAATTCTATTGTAATTCTACACAAATTCTGTTCTAATTCTATTCTGACTCTAATTCTATTCAATTCCAACCAGATTAGCAGAGATAGATGAATCTCATTTTTAAATGTACATAGCCCAATAATAATAATAATAATAATAATAATAATAATAATAATAATAATAATAATAATAATAATAATAATAATAATAATAATAATAATAATAATAATAATAATAATAATAATAATAATAATAATAAATGTACATAGCCCAATAATAATAATAATAATAATAATAATAATAATAATAATAATAATAATAATAATAATAATAATAATAATTGGGCTATGTACAATAGGGCCATTCCGGACACTTTTTTTTACATTAGTTAATATTGAAGTCCCTGAGGGATCCTGTATACCTCGGGGCAAAAAAAAATTTAGAAAAAATAAAATAAAATAATAATAATAATAATAATAATAATAATAATAATAATAATAATAATAATAATAATAATAATAATAATAATAATAATAATGAAGAAGAAGAAGAAAAAGAAGAAGAAGAAGAAGAAGAAGAAGAAGGAGGAGAAGAAGAGGAGGAGGAGGAGGAGGAGGAGGAGGAGGAGGAGGAGGAGGAGGAGGAGGAGGAGGAGGAAGAAGAAGAAGAAGAAGAAGATGATGATGATAATTTACATGTCGTCGTAATGCAGCCATTCCGTTACAGGGCGCCTCACAATCAACTAGATACACAAATGGGAATTTTTGTAGCGCCAGCGGCTATGACTCAAATAAGAAAATGTAAAAGACGAGGACTGCTGGCGGAAAGTTGTCCCCGTGTTTATATAGCGCCTTTAGACGGTGTCACTCTCAGCAAGACGGAGAAGTAAACAGACACACAGTCACACGGAGAGATACAGACGCAGGCATACGCAGAGATACCATCGCAGACATCAAAAGATGCAAACTGAGTAATGGACAGATCTAGAGATACAAGTGCAGACATACGCAGAGATAACAACACACATAGGGAGAGAAACCAGACATAGGCAGGGATACACGGACGCAGACATACGAACAGGTAAATACTCAGACATAGGTCGAGATACACAGACAGAGATACGCAGGGACGCAGACATACAAACAGACTAAAACTCAGACATAGGTAGAGATACTGCTGTCATGTTGTTGAGAGACTGGTAATCGTGCCAGTCGCAGACACCCTTTCAGCCAGGAGATGATTTTTTGAAGCGCACTGTACAGTTACCATCAACACCGCCTGCGTTGAAAATGCCAGTCATAGATAGGCCTACTCGCATTGAGTGCCCTTAAAAGGGCAGCATCCGTCCGGTTCCGTCTGTCTTCGTCTGCCTGTGTTTTTGTGTATGTGTCTTTGTACCTGTGCGTCTGTTTGCTGTTTGCCTAAGTATGCGTTTGTGTATCTTTAAGTTATAGAACGATTCCCCCCTCTCTCTCTGTCTCTCTCTCTCTCTGTCTGTCTCTCTCTGTCTCTGTCTGTCTCTGTCTGTCTGTCTGTCTCTCTCTCTTTCTCTCTCTCTTTCTCTCTCTCTCTTTCTCTCTCTCTCTCTCTCTCTCTCTCTCGCTCGCTCTCTCTCTCTCACTCTATGTGTGTGTGCCTCAGTCTGCCTACGTAAGCTTGTGGCTGTCTTTGTTTCTTTGTCTGTGTCTATGTAGGTAATTTGTCTATGTGTGTGTAAGTGCGTAAGAAGTGTGTTTGTATGTATGTATGTTTATGTAGGTGTGTGCATACTTATATGTAAATATTTGTATCTATATTTGTAAGTATCTTGAAGGGGCGCTCTGATCTGTCTGCATGTCTGCTTGTCTCTCTGTTTGTTTGTCTTTTTGTCTGTCTCTCTTTCTGTCTTTTTGTCTGTCTATCGGCCTGCCTGCCTGCCTGTCTGCTTGCCTGTCTGTCTGTCTGTCCGATTTTGAAACGACATTCGTTTCCTGGCGAGAATTGAACACCGATCTGTGGGCTGACAGTTAAGCGCAACCCACTAAACAGTCGCGCACCTCTGACCCTGGTGGGTAATATCTGAGAAAGTTTTAAGTAGAGTAGGGACAGCTCCAGTGGAACAACCCCTTTGACATGACGCAGCACTAGTGTATCAGTTGGTGGCCTGCGTTTAGCTCTAGAGTAGCGCTTTAGAAGCTTGGACTACTCCTATTGCTACTATTACTATCATTATTACTACTATTACAATTACTACTATATTTTGCTATAACTACTGTTACTATTACTACTATATAATACTATTACTACTATTGCTATCATTATTGTAGCGCTCGTAAATAGGCTGGTGTCCTGCGTTTGGCCTTCGAGTGGCGCTTTAGAAGTTTGGGGATTACGATTACGATTACGATTACTATTACTACTATTACTATTACTACTATACATTACTGTTACTATTACTACTATTACTATTACTACTATATATTACTGTTACTATTACTACTATATATTACTATTACTACTATATATTACTGTTACGACTAATACGATTACTACTAAATATTACTATTACTACTATTGCTATCATTACTATTACTATTACTATTACTACTACTACTATTACTACTATCACTTTTGCTATTACTAACAATGCTCTTACCATAACGAGATATTCGTAACACGAGCATGGCTTGTCATTATTCCAGACATCATGCATAATCACTGATGTCATTCCATTGTAGCGTTTGCGTCGTTCCTGGATCTGCCGTCCGGCGGCGCCACTATCTCCAAACGAAACGGAAGTCTATTCGCAACGTCATTTCCAGTTGCTGCTGCCATTCGTCTTTCCGTCATTCCTCCTCCTCCTCTTCTTTCTCCTCCTCTCCTTCCTTCTCCCTGCCTGTCCTGCTTCTTCCGAGTGTTAGGACCGTGATTGCCTGGAAGGAGAGATGGGGGCAAGGACCGTCGTCATCTGTTTTCTTCTGACGGGGCTGACGGGAGGACCAGTCCTGCGCCTCACACACGGTTAGTAACACTCGTTACACCGCTGCTCTGCACACGCTGTCTTTTTACAGGCGCTATAGAAAAATCCAGGTGCATATGCATATATATGTATGTGTGTGTCTATGTGTGTAAGCACCTGTGCATTTGTCGATGTCTAT
>OY744608.1:63489693-63502193 GCA_963556255.1 Allolobophora icterica
AAAGGGTGTCCAGAGACGCCAAGTGGCGATCCAAGTCTAAGAAGTCTTCACACATTTAAAGCCATAACAGTTAGAATTTGCTAAACTAAAGCAGTTGGCGTCATTTTAATGGATTTTTGACGTTTATTCAACATTAATAACAACGATATTACAGTCAAACAAGGAAAAATATTAATAGGCAGTAAAAGATATTCAAAGAAAAATATTAATAGGAAGCCAAAGGCGAGAACGAAAGTGCGACAAGTCCCACTAATTAATTTCTTATAACAGATTTCGTTACAGCATTTCCTGCAGTTCACATTTCACAATTATTGTTTTCTACAGTAAGAGCAATGTAATTTGGAATAATTATTTGTCAGAAAATTGCCAGCCCACTGGGGCCAGCAAGACTTTCATAGTACATTAAAATTATTAATATTATTAATAATTACGGAGAGAAACCTTTGTTTTTTGGGGGGAGGGGGATAGAGTAGTGGTAACACTAATGGCCAGGAGAGTATAAGGCACGCTGATCGACTCCCGTAACCCCCCTCTATGGCGGCGCCTTGCATGGCTGCCAAACCGTGTGTTTAATTAAGAACTTTGACTGTACTTTCATGTTTCAATGTAATCTTACTGCGTCTGTCGGTTTGAAATAACAAAGAATATAATTATTATTATTATTAATTTAACTTCGTAATCGTAATCGCAAACTCCAATAATATTCCAAAGCGCTACTCTGAACTTATTCTCGAGCGCAGTTTCATGTCAGCAGAGATGTCCAGGATGTTCAGTGGAAATACGAGTACGGTGGCCAAAGAGACCAAAGAGACGGGGAGAGCCGTTTGAAACTTCCGTACATATTTGATTGATTTTGACTGATTTTTGATTGATTTTTGATTGATTTTTAAACGATTGATTTTGATTGATATTCTGGATGGTTAGTATTTTCTGAGCACAGTGTATGAATATACCCAATGTAATCATGGAGCGGATTCCTATAAGTGGGTGTTTGGTTGAACAACGAGCTTACAGTAACTTCTAGATTGGAATCTAGTAAAAATTCCTGGCATTACCTGTGCATGATAATTCTTATCAACTTATTTCCTATTGGACAAATTAATCTGATGAGCTGATGATACTCATGTCCCATTGTTCCTCTCCCATTGTCCGTGTCCCATTGTTCATGTCCCATTATTCATGTCCCATTGTTCATGTCCCATTGTTTAGGTCCCATTGTTAATCCTTCTGTTTATGTTCTTCATCATCTGCTTTCTTCTTACTCTTGGTCCTCCTGCCACCTCTTTGCACTAGCTAGCCAGCCAGCAAGTCAGCCAGTCAGCTAGTCATTCAGTCAGTCAGTCTGTCAGCCAGTAATCACCACTCAGTCAGCCATTCAGGCAACAAGCCAGCCAGTCAGACAGTGAGGCAGTCGGTCACCTCAAGTCACCCAGTCAGTAATTTAATTCGGCAGTCAATCACTCAAGCAGCCAGTAAGCAATTCAGTCAACCAGTCAGCAATTCAGTCAGCCAGTCAGCAATTCAGTCAACCAGTCAGCAATTCAGTCAACCAGTCAGCAATTCAGTCAGCCAGTCAGCAATTCAGTCAACCAGTCAGCAATTCAGTCAACCAGTCAGCCAGCCAGTTAGCCAGTCAGTCAGACAGATAATCAGCAGTCACGAAGTGAAGCAGTAACTCAGTCAGTCAATCGGCCAGTCAATCAGTCAGCAAGTCAGTCAGTCAATCAGTCAGTCAGCAAGTCAGTCAATCAGCCAGTCAGTCCGACGGCCATTATACATTAAGCGCAATCGCCTTGAGCTAGTCTTAAGCGCTGTAAGCGTTGTGTCTGCTTATGATTCCCCTTCGCTGGAGACGAAGCGACGAAGCGCTTACCATTATGATCTCCTTCCACGCAAAAAAGAAACTCCTCTCATTCGACGCAAACCATCCGCGTTCGAATGTAGTCCCGCGAGGACGACCGCATCACACGCGTCAGAAATACGAGATACGTCAAAGACGGAACGGTCCGACGCAATTTCCGGTCAAAACTTCCGGTTATCAGAATGAAGCGACGATACTTAGATGCATCAGAGTCCGAGTTCGGAACGGCTGCTGAAGATGGCACTTTATAGGGCGTGACTTGACCATTCATGGGCGCCCGCAGGATTTTTTTCAGGGGAGGTCAGTCACGGCCGGGAGCACTGGCGGCGATCTTGTTTGACAGGTGGGGGGAACACTTTTGAACTGAACTGGTCAAAAAAGAGTTTTGAACTGATCTGCTCAAAAAGAGGTCAACATTTTTTTCTCGTGTTATGACCTTTTTAGGTGTTTCTTCCAAAGTTGGGGGTCGGGTGTATGGTGTGTCGGATGTATGGTGTGCCTCCTATCTTCGTCAGTTATTCACAGTCCAACTACGCCGCTCAACCCGCTCCTCATCCGCCCTGACATTTCGCCCTTTCGTCACCTCATCGCTAAAATTTGCAAATCACTTTATAGCCATAGCTGTTCTGCTTCTCTTGAATAAACTCTCACCAGAATTACGACAAATATCAGATCCTTCCTACGAACTCACCAAAACCTTACCTCTTGTCATATGTCCACATGGCTTTCACTCAAAACATAAAACACTGCTCTTTCACAGATCTTAACCTGCTTCCTTCTCTTCCACTTGCCTCCCTCACCGCTTCAATTCTAAACTCCATCCACGGTGGCCGTCTGACTGCCTGCCAGGCCTGCCTGACCCCCTTGCACTTTAACCCTCTGCCTATAGATTTTGTTTGACTGAGCGCCTGTGAATAATCTGGTTCCCGCGACCTATAGCTTTTGTGGGCATTGAAGTAATCGCGAGATTACGATTGCGATTACAAGTAAAAACTGCGAACAAAACGGATTTTTTTGTGTGGAAGAAAGTAAAATTTAAAGGAATATGGCCATCTCTAATCCTGTTTGTCAATTTTTCTGATGCTCAGATTTAGGCGAATTGTTTATAAATGCAGTCTCGACTCTCAACAGTTTAGTTGCACTTACCATCACATCTTCCAGCTGGTGACTTTGAAAACGACAGATAAGTTTAAATTACTTTAATGGCAGTCCACTAGATATTATCAATTTTATTAATTTAAAATGTAGTTGCAATTCTCTGTATTCTCGAATAGGGCCTACAATGATGGGATCTCGAAATGAACTGATCTAGTCTCTCTTTCTCCTCCCAATCTGAAAGCCCATAAATAATATACATATATATTTTTTACATATATTACAGCTGTCTTAGTAATTATTTGTCCTGTGTCTTATCTTTATATCCAAGTCCAACCACTCTCTCTTCAGTCTTGTAGGATATGATTTCGCGTGTCACCATCCTCCGCCTTTGAACCATGCAGAGAGAAGCCCAAGCTATCTTTCAACAGCCAACACCTGTTTAACCTTTCAGACCGAGAGAGTACACGGTTTCCAGTAACCATGATTCTCTGGGCAGTCGCCTTAGCTTGCTAACCCTAAGGTCAGGGTTGGCATTGGCCGGCTCTAGGTAGGTTCCATTATGCCTACTGTGTTATTTCTATTAATTCTATAATGCATAAACTCTGGGGTTCTCGTCAACAGCCAGCACTTGCTGTTGCTTTCAAACTCAGTGAGTAAGGTTTTCTGTATCCATGATTCTCTTGGCAGTCACATCATGATTTCCAGGGGGGTCACGCGACCCCCCTTGACCTATGCTGCGGGCGCCCATGTGACCATTCAACCACTTTCAAATGCCCACCCTCCCCCCGCTGAAACCCACTGTCTATATCTACCCAGCCACGGTATATATAAGATTTTCACATCCATGAAACAATAGGCTTGCGTCTAGACGTTCCCACTCGTGGCCCGGCAGTGGCTCTTTCTGCCGAATAATATGAAAGCGTTGTGGCAGTTAACTTCACAACAGCCCGTATACGTAGTGGGACTTAGATGGTACCCTCAGAATTCTCCGTTTCATGTCTACTGTTGTAAACTTGAACTAAACAGTTGGCGGGCGACAATAAACTGATTTCGTTTCAATTCAATTCAATGCGAGAGGGGAGAGAGACAGACAGACAGACAGACAGACAGACAGACAGAGACAGAGACAGACAGAGGGGAGGAAATAAGGGCTAGGGAGAAACCGGGAGCAAATGGGGAATTTCCTCAGAAGGGACATTGCCGAACTAGGTCGCGGAGGCTCAGCACACGAGAATCTAGTCGCGTATTCTACGTGCATATAAATCCTTAAACTCTTTGCAATTATTCTGTTAATTCTTTGATGTCATTCTCATCCAAACTTGAGAATCATCCGTTTCAACTTCTTTATCCACCCGTCATTCATTTATTCATTCTTCAGTTGCTTCGTTCGTTCATTCATTCGTTCATTCATACATTCATTCATTCATTCAGTGGCGTCTATCCCCCTTAAGTCATTGGAGCAACATCCCTTTCCCCCTCTTCTTCCCCCTCCCCGTTCCTTCCCCCCTAAAAGGGTGGCACACACATACTGACAAATCTTCCCCCCCCCCTATTTCTCGGATGGAGCATTTGCTCCAAGGTTTCTATGGTGTAGACGCCCCTGCATTCATTCATTCATTCGTTCGTTCGTTCATTCTATGTGTTCGGCGTTCTATCATTATTTCTTTCTCTGTTTGTCTGACTGTCTGTGTATATATATATCCGGCTGTGTATATATCTGTAACTCTCTGTCTCTGTCTGTCTGTCTGTCTCTCTCTCTCTCTCTCCGCTTCTCTCTGTATTTCTCTTCTCTATTCTTGCCTATATGATGCCATATGTTTGGCGCCATCCATCTTGTATCGCTCTTGTATCGAGTTCTTGCATCATTGGCAGACGATAGGAGATGTTCTGTGTCGGTCGATCCATTCATCACATAGTTGCTTGAACTTCGACTCAGATCACAGCTGTTCCACGTCGCCCCTCTGTCACTCCTCATCCTCCTCTTGCTCCTCCTCTTCATCATCATCATCATCATCCTTGTCTTCAAATCTTCATCCTCATCCTCGTCATCCTCCTCTTCATAATCATTCTCCTCACCATCTTCATCTTCCTAATACTACTCATCCTCCTCATCTTCCGCTTCCTCCTAATCCTCATCCTCCTCATTTTTTTCACTCCCTCATTATCTTAATCCTTCCAGGCATCTAATCCTACTCATCATCCTCATCTTCCTCTTCCTCCTAATCCTCATCCTCTTCATCCTCCTCATTCTCATGATTCTCCTAATCCTACTCATCCTCCTTTACTTCTTCCTTACCCTCATCCTCCTCATTATCCTCATTTTCCTAATCCTGTTAATCCTCCCATTCCTCACCTCTTAATCCTGCTAATCCTTCACTTCCTCCTCCTCCTAATTCTCTTCCTCATCCTTCTCATCCTTCTCATCCACCTTATCTTTCATTCTTCTCGTTCCTCTCCTTTTCATCCTCATCTTACTTCTTCTTAACCCATTATTATCCTCTCGCTCCGTTTCCTCCTTGGTCTTATCCTCCATGTCTCCCTCCTCCTTTTCGTGATCCACTCATCATCTTCTTTTCTTCTTCCTCCTCCTCCTCCTCCTCCTCCTCCTCCTCCTCCTCCTCCTTCTTCTCGTTCTCCTCATCCTCATCCTCTCCGTCCCTGCAGCAGATCACGTAACACCGCCCGATGACACCAAAAGGCCAATGAAGTCACGAGGATGCCAACTCTATAGCGTCTTCTTTCCAACAGATGCAACATGCGAAATTTAAATCAATCAATACACGAAACTTACATAACAACCACATCCTTATATGTATATGACTATATATAATATATATACATATAGAGAGAGATATATACCTAGATACACACACGTGTGTAAGTGTGTGTGTGTGTAGGAGTGTGTAGGTGTGTGTGTAGGTGAGTGTGGTTTTGTGTCCATTCCTACGCTGATGACATACAATTGTATCCTCACACATATGCCACATCTCTTCTAGCTTTTTCAGTTTTGTTTCGGAAATCAAAAGACAATTTAAAGACCCAGATAAGAACAGCACAACTTTAAAATGTTTAAGCATTATATATTTGTCATTCATATCGTGTCATTGTCATCATGTTTTAAGTTTTTACCGCCCCTGACCATGCCCCTCGCCTGGTCTCGCCAATAGATCGGCGTAGGCCCAAGCAGTGTTCTGTTTGACGTCACCACATCACATCTGAAAATTACAATGCGCGTCTAATCACCCGTGAACGAAATTGCGACCACATCATTGAAACTACACGTGATGAGCTCCATTGTATTTCTATTCACCATTATCATCATCATCATCATCATCATCATCATCATCATCATCATCATCATCATCATCATCATCATCATCATCATCATCTTCTTCTTCTTCTTCTTCATCATCATCATCATCATCATCATCATCTTCATCTTCATCATCATCATCATCATCATCATCATCATCATCATCATCATCATCATCATCATCATCATCATCATCATCATCATCATCATCATCATCATCATCATCATCATCATCATCATCATCATCATCATCATCATCATCATCATTGGGGGGTCCATAGAATAGTGATAACACCACTGGCGTGAAGAGCAGTAGGTAGCGGGATCGCCTCCCGCAACCCTCTCAAAGGTCCACTCAGCCTATCATTCGCGAGATGGCGCGTTGTTAAAATGAGATGTAGGACGTGATGGGCGCCTTGGGTGGCTGCCGTATACAGTTAAATTCGACTCCTGTAAGAACTTGTGATCATCCGTTCATACTGATTTGTAATGACACTGCGTAATTGTCAGTTTGAAAATATTAAACGAAGATTATTATTATTATTATTATCATCATCATCATCGTCGTCATCATCATCATCATCATCATCATCATCATCATCATCATCATCATCATCATCATCATCATTTCCTGATGCCAGCCATTAGGCGGTGATGTACGGCGGGTACGAATAAATGTTTTCTATTGTCAACGGTCATTTGTCAAGTCCATTGCTCTTCTTAGTGTTAGTCCAAGCGATGTTATGTCCTCATTCATATAATCATCCATCGTAGTCTTGGTCTGCCTTTGTGTCTCTTTCCTTTGAATCGTGCATGTAGTGACCGTACAAAGTAAAATATAAGGTTACTCGTCCAAAGCTAAGGGCAGAGCACCAGCTTATTGACTAGCACTGAGACCAGCTTATTCACTGACACTGAGACCAGCTTATTCACTGGCACTGAGACCAGCTTATTCACTGGCACTGAGACCAGCTTATTCACTAGCACTGAGACCAGCTTATTCACTAGCACTGAGACCAGCTTATTCACTAGCACTGAGACCAGCTTATTCACTAGCACTGAGACCAGCTTATTCAAGAGCGCTGCGTCCTGTTAGAAGGGTTGTCGAGAGATAGTCAAGGGAAGATCCGAATCCGGTTGCCATAGAGACCATTAAGAGCAGGCAGAGAAGCTGCTGCTGCGGGTTTCGTTGAGGACAAGAAAGCTTGGATGGAGTTTCTCTGTTGCTGGACCATCTGTGCTGGCACATCCTGCCTCCTGGCGTCCGCAACCACCACCAGCAGCCAATCGATCGATTTAGAATGCAACTCAAACAACAGTGTTCCTTGAAGCGTTTCCCTCTGACTAATCGCTTTGAACCAGGTACTTTGTTTTCTCTTCCCGAGTCTTCGTTGGCTGTTGTCGCCGCCTTTGAACGTCTTTCTCTTGTTCGCAAATGGGAGTCATATTACACCTGTACATATAGCTTCGAATATAAATATCTAACCTAATGCTGATATTATATTTCATAACCGTAGACAGTATCTAACAATATAAATAATGTATCATGTATAATATATATATATATACTAACTTATGTTCTATGCACTTATATATATATATAAGGAAGGAAGGATAAAAGTAAATATATATAAGTGCATATTATATATATATTGCCCTGGCGGGGATTTGAACCCCCGACCTCTCGATTGGCAGTCCAGCACGCTAGCCACTACACTATAGTGCACCCCTTTATATATATATATGATTTTATATATATATATATATATATATATATATATATATATATATAAGTGCACAGAACATAAGTAAGTAAGTAAGTACATCCTCTACTGATTCCTATTCTTCTAGATATCTTTCACGCTGTTCCAGTTTCAAACACCATCCACAGCATACGTCTAACTGTCTACCTGCTTTACTTCTGGATTTCTATTTCCATAGCTGCATTGTTCCTGCGTCGAGGCCCTATATAAATGCACGACCGGAAGTCCATAAAAAGCATCGACCTACCCAGCGCGAGTTCCTAAGTATCCGGTTGGTTGTTGAACTTTACCATAGACCGGATCCGATCCGTGAAAGAGGGTCAAAGACGCGGCTAATGGGGTGCCATGAAGCGGAAAGGAATGGGTGAAGAAAGGCAGGAAAAGCATGACGCGGATTACAGATGTCCTAATTATATTGTGTGCTGTGCTTCGAAGTGATGGAAGTTAAGAAGGAAGGAAGGAAGGAAGGAAGGAAGGAAGGAAGGAAGGAAGGAAGGAAGGAAGGAAGGAAGGAAGGAAGGAAGGAAGGGAGGGAGGGAGGGAGGGAGGGAGGGAGGGAGGGAGGGAGGGAGGGAGGGAGGGAGGGAGGGAGGGAGGAAGGAAGGAAGGAAGGAAGGAAGGAAGGAAGGAAGGAAGGAAGGAAGGAAGGAAGGAAGGAAGGAAGGAAGGAAAAGGAAAGAGAGAATGAAGGAAGGTAGGATTAAAGGAAGGAAGGGAGGATAAAAAAGAGGAGGGAGGGAAGGAAGGAAGGAAGGAAGGAAGGAGGGAAGGATGAAAAGAGGAAGGAAATATAAAAGGAAGGAAGGTAGGATTAACGGAAGGAAGGAAGGAAGGAAGGAAGGAAGGAAGGAAGGAAGGAAGGAAGGAAGGAAGGAAGGAAGGAAGGAAGGAAGGAAGGAAGGAGGGAGGGAGGGAGGGAGGGAGGGAAGGAAGGAAGGAAGGAAGGAAGGAAGGAAGGAAGGAAGGAAGGAAGGAAGGAAGGAAGGAAGGAAGGAAGGAAGGAAGGAAGGAAGGAAGGAAGGAAGGAGGGAAGGAAGGAAGGAAGGATAAAAGGAAAGAAAAGGACACAAGGAATTAAGAAAGGAATAAAGGAGCAAGGGAAAGGAAGGATAAAAGGAAGGGAGGAAGGGAAACGAAGGAAGGACATAAGGAATAAAAGACAGAAGGATGAAAGAGATAAAGGAGTAAGGAAGTAAGGAAACAAAGCAAGAAAAAGGGAAGAAAGAAGGAGGATGGTAAAGAAAGACAAGACAGAAAGATGGAACATAGGAGAAAAGCTAGAAATTTAGAGAAGAAAACGAAGGCATGAATTAAAGACGGAAGGAAGGAAGGACAAGAAGGGATTAGAAAGGAACGAAGGATAGACGGAGAAACAACGATGAGGTTCATGCAACCGAGGCTAAACAAGGAGCACTTACAACCATTGCAAAGGATTCGGATCAAGGACAACTTAAGCATCTGTCCCACTGTCTGCCTCCCTGCCTCCCACTCTACCTGCTTCCCTTCTCTTTCCTTCTTCTTTCTCCTCGTGTTGACCTATATATTTACATCCTCCTATTGAACGCTCCTCCCACCCCCGCAAGGGCATTCATGATTAATCCACAATTGAATTACACATCGGCAGGACTCGTATATTTCTTCGGCAATTTCCGTGCACAGAGTTCCAGCTTATATATATATATATATATATATATATATTATATATACATATATTATATATACATACATTATAAATACATGTATATATAATGTATATATGCAAATGTTTCTATATACAGGTGAACATTATATATGGGTGTGTATACATAGGATACAGACACATGATACCGACCTTAGGGGCGTACGAACCGTAGGGTCGCACGAGGCCAGCAACGGGGGCGGGGGGGGGGGGCGAAAATGTTACAGAGAATTAACATGAACAAGACACTCTAATAATAATATTATGGTTTTCATTAAATCTTCTCTTTTTTCAATAAAATAAATGCTATTACGCACCCCTAAATATTGCACACAGTGCTGGAACACCAGGACCCTCTGTGTATGTTATCATTCCAACACCCGATGAAATTAGTACTTGTTCGTTTAAGGCCTGTATCATTCCAAATTGAATTAAGTTGGCAAAGTAAGTCCCATTTTAAGTCGGGAGATAAAGAAAATTCAAATAACTAGACAGACTAAACTTTATGCTTTTCTTCCTCTCCAAGTATTTCGAGAACTTGACGTAAGAAGAAGAAGAGCAGTCTCTTTAGCTAACTCTGAGGCAGCCATTGGCATGAAGTGTTAGCGACTTCATTTTCTTAGCCTCTGCATATGAGAGCAGGTGGCAAGTCCTCTCCTTCGCCGTCTTATCTTCCCACCGAGAGTGTACGGTCAACGTGCTCATCATAGCTGAGTTGGCCAGGGGGCGCAGGTGAGCGGAAATCTTGAACCAAATTTTGCCCTAGCGGGGATTTGAACCCCCGACCTCTCGATTGGCAGTCCAGCACGCTAACCACTACACTATCGTGCATCCCCTTGATGTAAGAACGACTTCGTAATTGCATCGACATAACGAGAATTCTAAATCCAAATCCGTTTTGTCTTCAACCTCGTCAGACCACCTCAACCTGACCTTGGATTTGCAAGATTAAATCTCCCAATCCATTGACGATAATTAGTTCTCTAAAGAGGAATCTTTCTGAAAGTCTATTTCCAGAAGGAGAATCATTTGATATAATTGAAAAGGCTTGAATGTAAGGGATACTTCCGTTCTAATGGCTTAAAAGCAATCTGGATAAAAGACAATAACAGATCCAATGTAGTAACTGAATGCTTTGGCAAATTAAATCGCAGCGCCGTGGGGTTCCTCAGAGGTCGATTTTATGTCCTTTAATTATTCATGTTATACGCAGACGACTTCCCACATTGATCAAAGTTGCCTCATTTCATATTAATTGCAAACGACGCGAACGCCTTATTGTCACATTAATCACTTATTACCTCATTAATCACGTCTTTTCTCATTAATCACTTACTATCTCATTGATTAATCATTATCGCATTAATCGCTATTATTATCATCTGATTAATCACTTGCTATTTCATTAGTCACTTATTATCTCATTAATCACATGTTATCTCAATAATCACTTATTATCTCATTACTCACTTAACGATTTGATGAGTCCGGTAACAGTGAACTTGTATCAGTGGCTGACTAGTTTGATCAGACAGATTTTCCTGAATTGAAACAAGACTACCTTAATTGTACTTTGTTTAAACAGGAAACCAATTCCTAAATTAAGTTAACACAGCAGTAGGCCTATTCAAAAGCAGCAATTATACACTTGAAATCGTATGAATTTTTAGGTGTTTTTACAGTCATTTAACAATTTTTAAAAGTCCTCGTCTTTCATTTACCTTGTAATATTTTCAAAAAGCATTGAAATACTGTTGATTATTCTCTGTGTTCTGCCTCGGTTAGTTTTTGTTTTACGACACTGCATCATAGCAAAGATGATTAGCATCGCTCTTCTCCTTTCTCCAGTCTTGAGTCTGGCACTATCATGCAGAGTACGGGCAGTGACGGAGTTCTGCCTCAGTTTTTCCCTAACAAACCAATGTCAATCTTTTATCTACCCATACTTTTCGTATTGTAATCTTGTACGTGCATGCTTCAAATTACCCCTCTCGTCTGGAGTAGATCTGTTTTGCAACGTCGTGCATTGGAATTATTGCTCAGAATTTAGCAATGATATCGAGACTTAACATCGTTTCCCTACCCTGAAGATTTTCCTTTTGCGCTATGAGTAAGTTTGAAATTTCCATATCTATGTTCACATTTTTTATGTAAACTGTTACCTGCCTGTCCCTTTTGGATCTTGACCTGGAACCGATTTCCACCCCGCGCCTAACAATTATGTTTTGACTAAGCGCCTGTGAATAAGCTGGTTCCCGCGACTTCCCTTTTTGGGCGTTGTAGAAATTTCGTAATTACCTGTAGTCTTCGATAGCTATTTAAAGTATTATGGAGACTGACATTTCCATTTTAACTGATCTCAAGGGAAGCACTATAGCATCTTTGCCCGTATGAACACATTTGCAATTAAATGCTATGGCCATTCGTTGTGTAAGTCACACTTTATATGTTTTAGTTCTGTGCGTATCATGCAACTAATTAAAAACAGATGCGACTTTTTTAAATGTTTATTGTGATTGTACACTTGACAGTTAATTAAGTATTGTTTGATCTACCTTAGTTATCAAGGAATTTGGAGTAAAGTGGAATTTTAATATTCGTTTATTTTTGCCACAGTTTTTTAGGCGTTCTATAGTGCAGTGGTCAGAGTGCTGGATTGTCAATCCAGAGGTCGGGAGTTCAAATCCCCGCGGGCAGATATTTGGTTCGAGATTTCTGTTCTGATTGCGCCCCCTAGCCAACTCAGCTATAATGAGTACACTGACCGTAGACGAGACGGCGAGAGAG
>OY744608.1:63507193-63542193 GCA_963556255.1 Allolobophora icterica
TGAACGAACGAGTGAATGGGTGGATGAATGGTATGCAGTCGATTCTATCCTTAGCTTCAAGAAGTGACTAATTACATTTCACTGTATGTATACGTCTTTTGTTCTTTCCTACCGTTAAGTCTAGCTCTCTCCCACTGCATCTGTCTGTCTGTCTGTCTGTCTTTCTGTTTTACATTACATGATTTTGTTTCCTCTTTTCTATGTATAATGATGTTTTAATGATTGTCTAATGAAATTTGCGCGTCTCTCCTGGGTTCATACCCTTAATAATAATATCTTCCTCCTGCAGCTTAACCCCCTCCGTCAATCTTCTCTCGTTTCTGTCTCTCTCACGGTTTGTCTTTGTCTGTCTGTCTTTGTATCTCTTTCTCTGCCTGTCTGTCTTTCTGTCTCTGCGTGTCTATGTCTCTTTCTATGTATCTGTCTCTTTCTCTCTATCTCTGTCTCTCCGTCTCTCTGTCTCTGTCTCTCAGTCTCTCTCTGTCTCTCTCTGTCTCTCTCTGTCTATCTCCGTCTCTCTCTGTCTCTCTCTGTCTGTCTGTCTCTCTCTCTGTCTCTGTCTGTCTGTCTGTCTCTTTTTCTCTCTCTCTATCTATCTATCTATCGATCTAGATCTATCTATCTATCTATCTATCTATCTATCTATCTATCTATCTATCTATCTATCTATCTATCTATCTATCTATCTATCTATCTATCTATCTATCTATCTATCTATCTATCTATCTATCTATCTATCTATCTATCTAACTATCTATCTATCTATCTATCTATCTATCTATCTATCTATCTATCTATCTATCTATCTATCTATCTATCTATCTATCTATCTATCTATCTATCTATCTATCTATCTATCTATCTATCTATCTATCTATCTATCTATCATCTATCTATCTCGCTCATAAACACCTGTCTCGTTCTCTTTGTCTGCCTGCCTGCCTGTCTATCTGTCTCTCTGGCTTATAAATACCTGATGATCTAACCGTCCCAGTGGCTCCTGCAGTTGACACGTCCAAGTGTCTCATCATCGTTGACACCTGTTAAGCGCTCGCCCCCTCTTGCGTCGGATCTCGCAAACAGCGATTACGGAGCGGACAGTTGATCATCTTATTTCCTGGCGCCGTCATTGCAATCATCGTCCCATCAATAAATAAGATCGCCATTCATCTCAAGACCACCAACTAACACGGATTTATCTAGCAGCTGAAGCACGTCTAATGCATCCTGCGACTTGCTGTCTGGGGGGGGGGTCATCATTTTCAGTATGTATGCATGTGTGGGTGTAATGCTTTTGTATGCGTGTATATGTAAGCGTGTATGTATGTGTATGTAGGTGTGTGTGTATGTATGTACGTGTGTACGTGTGTGTATGTGTATCTATGTATGTATGTATGTATGTATGTATGTATGTATGTATGTATGTGTGTATGTATGTATGTATGTGTGTGTATGTATGTATGTATGTATGCATGTGTGTATGTATGTATGTGTGACACTGTGTGTATGTATGCATGCATGTGTGTATGTATGTGTGTATACGTGCATCTATTTATGAGGGTGTGTATGTAAGTATGTAAGAGACTTTGAAGAAGCTGCATCGTTTTTAATGGTGTTTGGACAAAATTCAGAAGCGTGTAGTGCAGCTGATAGATAACTTCTCGGTAGCGACCTGCTACAGTCAACCCTGAAGAGGAAACTGGGTTACGTATAAAAGGGGTGACGTACTGGTTGATATGACGGCGTCGTTAAATAAATGTTACAAACACGCGAAGGCATACGGAGAATTACTAACTGCTTTCACCGATTACTTACTGGACGGCCTACTGGTCTGTCTGTTTGTCGGTCTTCCTGTTTGTCTGTCTGTCTGCGTGTCTGTCTTTCTGTCTGCCTGTGTGCCTGCATGTCTGCCTGCCTGTCTGTCGGTCAATCTACCTGCCTGTTTTCCTGTCTGCCTGTGTGTTTGTTTAAATGCCAGCCTGCCTTCCAGCCAGCCTGTCTGTCTGTCTGTCTGTCTGTTTATCTGTCTGTCTATCTTCTCTCTGTCTGTTTTTATATCTGTCTGTCTGTGTATCTGTCTGTCTATCTGTTTATCTGTCTGTCAGTCTGTTTGTCTGTCTGTTTTATGTCTGTATGTCTGTGTATCTGCCTGTGTATCTGTCTGTCTGTCTTTCTTTCTTTCTATCTGTCTGTCTGTCTGTTTGTCTGTCTGTCTGTCTTTCTTTCTACCTGTCTGTTTGTCTGTCTCTCCTTCTGTCCAATTTCTCCGTCTGTTTCTCTCTCTCTCTCTCTCTCTCTCTCTCTCTCTCTCTCTCTCTCTCTCTCTCTCTCTCTCTCTCTCTCTCTCTCTCTCTCTCTCTCTCTCTGTTCGTTTCTTCATCGTCGCTCTTTGATTGTCTTTTGATTATTCTGGTGACAATTCGGAGACTCTAAAGTGACACATAAATTGCGAGGAAAGAGATCGATCAACTGGGAAACGATGGCTGTGAAAAAGTGGATATAAAAATGGCGATGGCGGATGACAACGATAACGAGACATGACGATAACTGCAGAGTGACGGTAAAGAAAGCTAACGATAACTGAGTAACTAAACCGCTTTTCATATCTTAGAACAATAAACTGCGCCTCGGCTGTTCTCAGGTGGTGCCAGTCCAACGCCTTATACAAAAGAGGAGGGCGACGTTAATCATTTTCTCTATGACACAGCGTCACTGCACGTATGTGTATGCATGTATGTTTGCTTGTATGTATGTGTATGCATGCATGCATATGTGTATGTGTGCATGTATATATGCATCTAGAAACAAAATCAGTCCCTTAAGTTAGCCCTGAAGCAGCCATGGGTAGGAAACATTAGCGACTTCATTTTCTTAGCCTCGGCATATGACTGGATGACTGATTGGCTGAGTGACTGACTTCCCGCTGACAGTGTACGGTCAGTGTACTCATTATAGCTAAGTTGGCTAGAGGGCACAGGTGGAGCAGAAATCTCGCAACAAATTTCTGTCGGGTACCCGGGATTTGAACCCCGACGTCTCGATTGACAGTCCAGCGCGGTTACCACTACACTCTGCCCCTCTCTCTAGCAACCGGACTCAAACCTCCACTGGACATCGATCTCTGGACAACCCCTTTGATGCGACGCAGCGCTCGAGAATAATCTGGTGCCCTGCGCTTAGCTTTAGAGTAGCCCTTAGTAATTTGGAGTTTACGATTACGGGTATGTTGACACTTTACGATACACATGACAAAAAGGTATAAATGCTATGGCAAATACGAAGGGTTGTGACACCGAATAAGGGAATAATCAGATCCGTCGTTAGTTGATCTTGATATGGAAATTGGCACCTGTCAATCAATCAGGCGACCAATTGTGTCAGTCCTCTGCAACCACCTGTTACTATAAAGCCACATCTCGATCGTATAATAGGAGCTACGATTGATCGCGTGATTCTCGCTTCTTCTGACCTCCCAGCACACCGGCCAACAAACCTTATGTTAGGTCGTGTAATATAGTATGGTCAATTTATGTAGAGCAGTGATTTTCTTCTCAAACGTATGCACGCAATGCGCGACGTATGCCTGTATGCCTTTATGTATTATGCATACGTGTATTTGTGTATGTATGTATGTATGTACTATGCATGTATGCAAGTCTATGATTATGTATGTATTGTTTTTTTGAGTAAATGTATGGTTATATGTAAGTATCTATGTATGTTTGTATGTATGTATGTATGTATGTATGTATGTATGTATGTATGTATGTATGTATGTATGTATGTATGTATGTATGTATGTATGTATGTATGTATGCATGTATGTATGTATGTATGTATGTATATATGTATGTACTATGCGTGCATGCATGCATGCATGCATGTTTGTATGTATTTATGACTGCTTACATCTAAGTATGTATGTACTTATGTATGTATATTTGTGAATGCTTGCATGATTATATGTACGTAGGCATGTATGTATATGCACGTATGTATTGATGTATGTATGCATATATGTATATATGTATGTGTATACATACTTGTATTCTTCAAACAGTGACCTACTTTTTTACAGCTAACTCCACACAGGGTTTCAACCTGACGCAAAATTAAGCAGACATCATTGTAAAATTTTACATTTAGTTATTTTCAGTTACCGGAATACATATAATTGAGTCCCTACCTACAAGCCTCGCAAAAAGCAGCAGTTTTGCTAGCCTTGTAGCGCGAAAGGTACGGGTTCAATCCTCCTCCTCTGAGTCGATTTATGCATAGGGAACTTGAACAAGTCCTTCACTCGCAATTGCTCAGCGCCATCGATAGATGCTTGGTCATTATATAGTGGCGCCTAATAAATGTATGATACCAATCATAACCAACAGATTAGAATTAAGGGCAAAAGTGGAACAAACGTAATATTGCCTATAAAGGTCCAGGTGACGTCACCTTCCAGCTAAAAATAGCCACACTTCTCTGTCCAATCAGAGAAGAGCACAGCGTCTGGTGAACTAAAGGCGCTAGATGAATTCGGCGTTGCGTGAAACCGTTGGGCGCATTGATCGATGGGATTGATACGTACAAGTGTCACGTGATCATGGCGCCGCAGGGTCTCTATGACGTAATTAATGACGTTGTCGGATGCCTGCTCGTTCACCTATGCTTTGAGTGGGGTGGGTGGGGATGGATGGGGTCGTTGGTTGGGTGGGGATGGATGGGGGTCGTTGGGTGGGTCGAAGGAGACGAATCCCCTCGGATTCCGAATCCATCTTAGACCGGATTCCATTCCGGACGCTGGTCTTTCGATCGCCCGTTTCCTTCGAACGGCTTTCCACAGTTAATTCCAGTCATTTCCTACCTGTCGAATCGGTTGCTGGATGCTAGGCCAACTCTCCCTTCCCACCTCCCTCTTTTTATCCATCTTTTTCTCCGTCCGTCCGTCCGTCGGTCCGCCCTTCCGGCAGTCCGTCTGTCCGTCTGTTTATCCGTCCGTCCTGTCGTCCATCTATCCGTCCGTCCGTCTGTCCGAATATCCGTCCGTCCGTCCGTCCCACTTACCGTTCCTCCATCCTTCGGTCCGTCTATCCGTTTGTCCATCCGTCCATCCTTCTTTCCGTCCTTCCGTCCATTCGTTCGTCCATCCGTCTTTCCGTCTGTCCTTTCGTCCATCCTTCCATCCGTCCATCCGTCCATCCATCCATCCATTCACCCGTCCTTCCGTCGGTCCATCCGTCTTTCCGTCTATCCGTCCGTCCATCCGTCCATCCGTCCTACCGTCCGTCCGTCCGTCCATCTGTCCGTCTATCCGTCCGTCCGTCCTTCCGTCCTTCCGTCCTTCCCTCCTTCCGTCCATTCGCCCTTCCATCCGTCCATCCGTCCTACCGTCCTTCCGTCCTTCCTTGCGTTCATCCTCCGCTGCCTCAAAGACAGACAGCGTCTGTCTGTGGCAGTTGCTTTGTCGTCCGAATCTATTGACAATAGAAGAACGGTGGTTCTCCGTGGCACAATGGAAACGTCCAACAACATACACACAACGGAAGCAATCCAGGCGTTGCTCGCTGGCGCCCTCCCTCTCTACCTCAGACTAAGAGAAAATTGGAGAACTCAACGGGGAATCTAGTCCTACCTCTTTCCGCCTATCCCTCTCTGTAACGCTTTCTCCCCTTCACTGTGTCTTCCTCTCCCTTTCTGCCTCTTTCTCTTGTCTTCTTGCTTGTCCGTCTCTGTAACGCTTTCTCCTCTTCCCTGTATCTGTACCTCTCCCTCTGCCTCTTTCTCCTGTCTTCCTGTCTATCTCTCTCTGTAACTCTTCCCCCTTCCCTCTGTCTTCCTCTCCCCTCCTGCCTCTTCCTCTTGTCTTCCTGCTGCATTATTTCCATGAGGAATGGTGGAAGAAAGGAAAGCCCTGAATGCCAATGACGCTGAGAGCACTAGATGCCGCTTTCCATTCTTCGTCTGCACAAAAACTCGCGCGCAATAAAACCCGGAAGTGACGTCGTCCGATCGTTAGGGACCCTGCGGCAGGCGCTGGCGCTATATCATGACCTCGGTTCCGTTTTGCGGATGTCTCCGATCGTGCGCGGAGTAACAACCTTCCGTCTCGGAACTCATCTCGACCGAGGATCAATTTAATGGGTTAACCGTAAATCGATCATTGCGCAACTTACCCGGGATTAGCCGGATCAGGTTTGAAGATGACCGAGGTTTAGATTAATCGGATGAAAACCCGGATCGGACGTTTCAACTGAAATTCGATTAATTGATCGAATATTAAAATTCCGCGCAGGGTCCACCACGGTCGTTCGGAGTTTGATTCAAAGGTTTTCAAATGTAAAGCGATGTCATGGTATGAAATGAGATGTTATGAAGTGACGTGTGTCATGACGGCTTTTTGTGTCATGTCATGTCGTGTTATATTGTTTCTGCCATGCTATGTTTTACTGCCTTATATCGCATGGCATAAATGTATAGTAGTGGCAGTGGCAGTGGAAAATAGTTATTGCAGTGAAAGTTGTGTCAGCAGTGGTGGTGGTGGTGGTGGTGGTGGTGGTAGTAGTGGTAGTAGTTAGGAATAGTGGTAGCAGTGATTGTATACTATTATTAATATTAGTGGTAGTAGTGGTGGTAGTAGTAATAGTGTTAGCAGTGTTAGTAGTAGTGTTAGCAGTGTTAGTAGTAGTGATAGCAGTGTTAGTAGTAGTAGTAGTAGTAGTAGTAGTAGTAGTAGTAGTAGTAGTAGTAGTAGTAGTAGTAGTAGTAGTAGTAGTAGTAGTAGTAGTAGTAGTAGTAGTAGTAGTAGTAGTAGTAGTAGTAGTAGTAGTAGTAGTAGTAGTAGTTGTGGTAGTGGTAATAGTGATAGCAGTGATAGTAGTGTTAGTAGTAGTAGTGGTAATAGTGATAGCAGTGGTAGTAGTGATAGTAGCAAAATCGGGTGATGCAAAACTCCAGGGTGAGTCCGATCGAAGCCCAGGAGCGCCAGGTGATGCCAGCGGACCAAAAAACTGTTGATGGAACACGACGAGCCTCAAGTATCCTTCTCTCAAAGGGTTCACACTGCTTCATCTCTTCCTCGATAGATGTCGTACTTGATAAACGCCCCGCCTCGAAATCGCTCTATTTTACGGAAGTACGGAAATTCTTGACGCGATTGAGCGCAAGTCACGTGACCGGAAGCCCGTCGGCCGAATGCGGAAGCGGAAATCAGGGCATTTCTGCCACGACTCCGATAATTTGCGTCGTCAAATGGCAGCCATTACGCCTTCGTCGCAGTGACGCCCTCCAGCGTCTAATGCTATTTCGCGCCGAAATTCTGTCGTCTGCTCTGTTCGCGCCTATACTTTGTCCGGACGTCGAAATACGTGCAACATGGCGTCAAGAGGCACTCACTCTCTTCTTTCTCGAAAGTGCAGTAAGATTAGAAATCGTTGATGTAGTGGGGTTTACCTCGTTTCCCTCTGTTTTCTTCCTTTTCTGCGTGTATCTCTCTATCTCTCCCTCACTTTCTGAATGTTTCTCTGTGTCTCTCTCACTGTCTCAATGTCTGTGTCTGTCTGTCTGTCTGTCTGTCTGTCTGTCTGTCTGTCTGTCTGTCTGTCTGTCTGTCTGTCTGTTTGTCTCTCCCTCCTTCCCTCAATCGCTCCCTCCCTTCCTCTGCCCCACTCTCTCTCTTTCTTTCTTTCTTTCTCTCTGTCTGTCTGTCTGTCTCTCTCTCTCTCTGTCTCTATCTCTGTCTCTCTCTCGCTCCCTCCCTCATTCGCTCCCTCCCTTCCTCTGCCCCACTCTCTCTCTCTCGCTCTGTCTATCTAGCTATCTATCTATCTCTCTATCTCTCTCTCTATCTATATAATCTCTCTCTGTCTGTCTCTGTCTCTCTGTCTGTCTCTGTCTGTCTGTCTCTGTCTGTCTGTCTCTGTCTGTCTCTGTCTGTGTAGGTCTCTTACTTTTTCTCTCTCACTCTTGCCCTCTCCTTTCTGTTAAAAAACCGTAGGAATAAAAATCGCCCACGTATGTAGGCCCTATGCCTTCCCTCCTTCTCCTTTCTTCTTTCTCCCTCACTGCAACACAATCTCTTCCACTCCCACAGCCCCGTTTCCCAGTCTCCCATTTTCCACTGCCAGCCTTTCCTCTAATCCGCGTATCATCCGACGATTCGTGCAACCCTTAATGTTCAATTCTCTGCCTTTTATTAAATATCTCGTTTTATTAAATATCTATGCTCGTGTTACGTATCTATGGCTCTGTTAGATATATCTATGGTTTTATGTCGACTGCCATTAAGCGTGTTGATGTAATGTTTCCGTTTATGGAATGGCCGTCCGCCATATTTACAGTCTGATTATATCTGCGTTCCACTATCAAGACACGGAACAAATGGCTCTTATTTATTTTTATAGCGCCCTTTCCGTGGATTTACGCGGAAGCCGGGATGAATAATTGTTTCTGCGATTAATTGTCGTAGTGCGGGAAGAACGTTTCTTACTTACTTTCACTGATTACTTTTTTATGAACAGTTGTAATTCTTCTCTAATGGATTGCTGGATGTTTTGGTGTCGTTGTGTGTGTGTGTTGTTCGATGCCTGTGTGTCTGTGTGGATCCGTTTGTGTCCGTCTACGTCTGTCTGTCGTTAGATGTAGTTAATATACTGTATGTCTGCGTGTCTGCGTGCCTATGTGTCCATGTCTGTGTCTGTATGTGTGCGTCTGTTTCTGTATGTCTGAGTATCTGTGTATGTGTGTGTCTGTTCCTGTATGTCTGTGTGTTTCTGCATGTCTGTTTGCCTGTGTGTCTCAGTGTCTGTCTGTCTGCCTGCCTGTCTATAAGCATAACTGAATTATTTCGTCATCCATGTAAACGAAAATTTTCGGTGTCTGTTCTGCGTCATAACTGAATCAATCGATCGATAAAACACTGAACCGTTGAACCACAGAATCGCTGAACCACTGAACCAATGAACCTCTGAAACACTGAACCACTGAACCAATGAACCTCTGAACCACTGAACCTCTGAAACACTGAACCACTGAACCAATGAACCTCTGAAACACTGAACCACTGAACCTCTGAAACACTGAACCACTGAACCAATGAACCTCTGAAACACTGAACCACTGAACCAATGAACCTCTGAAACACTGAACCACTGAACCTCTGAAACACTGAACCACTGAACCAATGAACCTCAGAAACACTGAACCAATGAACCTCTGAAACACTGAACCAATGAAACTCTGAAACACTGAACCACTGAACCGTTGAAACACTGAACCACTGAACCTCTGAACCACTGAACCTCTGAAACACTGAACCACTGAACCGCTGAAACACTGAACCACTGAACCTCTGAAACACTGCACCACCGAACCTCTGAAACACTGAGCCAATGAACCTCAGAAACACTGAACCAATGAACCTCTGAAACACTGAACCAATGAAACTCTGAAACACTGCACCACTGAACCTCTGAACCACTGAACCTCTGAAACACTGAACCACTGAACCGCTGAAACACTGAACCACTGAACCTCTGAAACACTGAACCATTGAACCGTTGAAACACTGAACCTCTGAAACACTGAACCACTGAACCGCTGAAACACTGAACCACTGAACCTCTGAAACACTGAAACACTGAACCGCTGAAACACTGAACCCATATTTCGAGAATTCGTGACTTTCGGTTTTAAAATTCGTAAAAATTCGCGAATTTTTTGTCTATTTTAAAATTCGTAAAAATTCGTAAAAATTCATTGGGCCATTGTTGGGCCTTTTTTTACATTGACAGTGGCGTTTCGCAAAAACAGCGTCAGCTACAACAACAAATGTGATGATGTCATGATTTGTTGTGTTAAGCTTCTGCTTAGAATTTAATGTGAAATTTAATATAAAAGTTTATTACGTAACGAGTTAATTTAGTTAAAATCGAATTTCTCAAAGATGAAAGAACATGGACCGGAATGGAAGTATGTAGTCATTTTGGAGCAGAAGGAAAGGGTAATCCAAAAATACAGTGTTGTTTTTGTGAGAAGGAATTTGTTGGTTGTTCTGCCCGAATTCGAGAGCATTTGCATGGCGAAAATACACAAACCAGAGTCGATTGGGAGCAGGTGCAGGGCTGTAGTGGTAAAATTTGAGGTGAGTATACGCTACCGGTGACCAGCGGCGTAAAAAAAATTTGAAGACCTTTTTCTAGGAATTCGTCTAAGAAAAATTTCAGACTTTTCACAAATTCCCTTAAAATTTTCAGACTTTTTACGATTTCGTCTCTGAAAAAGTTGATGACCTTTTTTTGTCATTCGCCCTAAAATCCTCTAAAAACCTGTCAAAACCTCTCTTTTTCCTCCAAATTTCATTACTCAGGTCTCTACAGAGGTAAGTATACGCTGTATACCCGCCTACAGCCCTGAGCAGGTGGCTGTTCCTGACTCAGAATCAGAGGACGATGAAGAAGAAGACACAGCTCGGTGAACGTTGCCAACCCTTTTTAACCATGTTTGGTTGCAGGGTTAGTGACTGACTGGTCACACTGGAGCTGAGCACTGGTGGTTTTTCGTTCTGCTGACTGACACTCACAGTCACACACCCCAACTATGATAGAAATCGAAGTTCAAGACTCCACGTAGAACAGTAACTGAATATCAGTACTATTGTGTTGCTAGTCAGCTATCTTTTACGGCTGATTGATTGATTGATTGCCTTTTACATCGACATTCACTTGCTTAAAAGGTTGAAAAGTAAACAAATAATAAACTTCGTTGCCATGGCAAAGAATACTATTATTTTATTATTTCACGAATTTTAACGAATTTTAAAACTGCAGTTTAACGAATTTTAAAACTGCAGTTTTAAAATTCGTTAAAACTCGTGAATTTTTAAAATTCGTAAAATTCGTCAAATGCGAATTCTCGAACTATGACTGAACCACAGAACCTCTAAAAAACTGAACCACACCACCGTTGAAATACTGAATCATGAACCTCTGAAACACTGAACCAATGAACCTCTGAAACACTGAACCGCTGAACCGCTGAACCACTAAATCGCTGAATCGCTGAACCACTGAACACTGAATCGTTTGTCTGATTGATTCACGCGCCGACACATTCACCCTTCCCTTCAATCTCAATTCATTCCAAATCTATTTTCTATAATTTATTCGTCAATTTTTCATCCACTTTCTCATCCAGCCATCCTCAACCTATCCCTCTAATCAATCCATATATCTATTCATCCATCATCCATGAATGCACACATCAGTATCTTCATCCATCCACCAATCCATTCATCCACCAACCAAAATCCATCCGTCCCCCCATTCATATATCTCTCCATCCGTCAATCCACCCATTTATCCGTCCATCCATTCATATATCCATCCAACTATTAATCCACCCATCCACCCTTTCATCCATCCGTCCATTCATGCATCCATCTATTCATCCATCCGTCAATCCAACCATGCGTCAATGCACCCACCCATCCAACCACCCACCAATCTACCTTCCAAACCAACCGCCTTCCCAATCACCCACTCATCCACCAAAATCCACCTTGAACCGACTCCACGTCTGGTACAAGGTCCATCGGCCATCCGACGATTTCCCCTGCGCCCTATAACTGCTCCCAATCGGCCACTTGCCCCTCAGCTTCAATCCATGGTTGACCAGTCCACTCCATCCATTAAGAAAACTCTTTTTTATTGCACTTCCTGTGTCATCCTCAGCAGTTTTCCCGGAACTACGTCATCAAATTCAGCAATAAATATCTTCGAGAAGAAGACCAGTCACTTATATAGCGCCAGAGTCCACGCATGAGTGCGTGAATCAAAACCGGAACGATTCTAGTGGGAGACTCGAAATGTCTTCATGCTTATTAAGTAAACACCGGTCATAAAACATCAGCCTCAAGCAACCACTTTAATTCAGGTGCTTGCGTATATATATATATATATATATATATATATATGTATGTATGTATATGTATATATATATATACATCACAGATCTTTATTCATATAAATACATATTTATATATAAATATTAACGATATAGACCTATATAGTGCACATATCAATGCATATAAATTCATGCAGGTCCTATGTATATTTATATATACATATTTATATGCGTGTATATGTATATGTATATGTATATGTGAAGCCCAGTGCTCCATGTAAGTCTACAATATTCCACCAGCCTATAAGGCAAAGTGCGGTGGCCTGATATTCGGCAGCTGTCATTCATCATCTTGAACATAACACAGACCAAGAACTCCGAAAACATTGTGTGGGTTGGCCGTTACAGGTCACCGTAGTCTTGTATCGCCTGATAGAACATTTCAGACCAACAAATTTCTAAAGTAACTTCTATTGTGCCGGTGTCTAATGCACAAGGCATCAACCTATAGCACAACCGATAGCTAGAGCCATAACTAATACATCAAAATATCAACATATTACCCCTGTTCTTAAATCCTTGCATTGGCTTCCTGTTCAGCAGAGAATCATTTTCAAATTTGGGCTCATCGTTTATAAAACTTTGAATCCTGGCCAGCCACAATACTTAAAATCAGTTCTTACTCCCCAGACTTGTCATTATTCAACGAGGTCATCTGATTATCTTTGTCTGGTTATACCTAAGTCCAGAACTGTTCTTGGTGAACGAGCTTTTTCGGTTGCTGGACCTACTTTTTGGAACTCTCACCCTGTGTCTGTGCGCTCTGCTCAGTCGCTTGTGTCATTTCGTTCTCAACTTAACACTTGCCTCTTTCAAATTGCTTATCCACCATGGGCTGCCTCTCTGTCTTACGGATTGACCTTCTGGATTTTGACCTGATTACGGCTTGGTTTTGGTGTGCCATCGGTTGATGCCTTGTGCATTAGACACCACCGCAATAGAAGTTACTAATTACAATTACACCAAAACCAAGCCGTAATCAGGTCAATATCCAGAAGATCAATGCGTAAGACAGAGAGACAGCCTATGGTGCAGTGCATATTTTAAGGAATTTAGACTACTGGGACAAAATTTTGGAACTCGTCTCTGAAAAACTTTCATGACTTTTTTCTGGGAATTCATCTCCCCGAAAAAGTTGATGACCTTTTTTTAGGAAGTCATCTCCCAAAAAAGTCACCTCCCGAAACCGCTTATGACCTTTTCTTGGGAATTCTTCTTCAAAAAAAAGTTGATGACCTTTTTTTAGGAAATCATCTCCCAAAAAAGTCATCTCCCGAAAACAATTGATGACCTTTTTTACAAATTAACCTCCAGAAAACGTTGATGACCTTTTTTAGGAAGTCATCTCCCGAAAACGTCACCTCCCGAAAACAGTTCATGACCTTTTCTTAGGAATTCATCTCCCGAAAAAGTTCATGATCTCTTTGGCAATTTACTACTGGGGCAAATCTTAAAACTCTTCCAACATTTGTCCCACTACTTATACTTTAACCATACATTGCCTGGGACAAATCACCCTAATTAGTGGGACAAATCCTAACACTACTGGGACATTTGTCCCACTAGTTATACAGTTAAAATTTGCCCTGCTATGGTGGGTAAGCAATTTGAAAGAGGTAAGTTTAAGTTGAGAACAAAATGACACAAGCGACTGCGCAGAGCGCATTAACACAGGGAGAGAGTTCCAGAAAGTAGGTCCAGCAACCGAAGAAGGTCGTTTACCAAGAACGGTTCTTGATTTAGATATACGACGAGGCTGAGGAATAAGAACTAATTTTAAGTATTGTACGGTCAGTGTACTCATTACAGCTGAATTGATTAGAGGGCGCAGATGGAACAAAAATCTCTAAACCAATTTCTGTCTGGCAGGGATTTGAACCCCCGACCTCTCGTCTGACAGTCCAGCAGCTGACCACTATACTTTCGGACACCCCGTTGATTAACCCTACCAGAATATTCCGGCCGCGTTTTCAATCCAGTTCTGATTCCGGAGTCGTCGTCATCTTCGTCAGTTCCTATGCGACCCGTCTCGCTTGACCCCCTAGCGGCCGCCTAGCGATGTGGGGAGGGGAGGGTTAGCCTCTTGGGCGTCGTAGGACAAACACTGTGTCGGACATTGGCTGCGGAGACTGAAGTGTCGTTGAGCATCCATCTCTTGTCTCAACGTTCATCGAATGATGGGATGTGAGAACTGACATGAGATAGGTGACGCTACGATTGAAGTTCAGTGGTGCCACCTGCTGTTCAGATTTCGACGCTACGTAAGGACTAATGAACGGACTAAGCGACGGACTAATGTGTGGACTAAGATGAACGTTGGACTAATGAGAACGAGACATATAAAGACATACAGATAAAGATATTAGGGATTGACCGGAAAGAGATTTTCCACCGGAAACCGGAACCGAGTATTTGGATGAACTATTTGCCGGAAACGAACCGGAAACGAACCGGTACCATTTGTTCCATATGCAAAGCTTCACATTTTCAAATTTTCATGTTGTTGTAGCTAGCCCTAAATTAGCGCTACAATATGCGACGCCATTTTCGGATCAGTTAATAGTTAATACATTTCAAGAAAATGGAATTGAATTCAATGGATGTTTAATTGTTTTAAGGCTGAACATTAATAATTTTATATACGTAAGTTTATTAAATAAATTCTGAAAGAGACAAATTTTTTGCAACTATTTGCGTCTACAATATTTGCCGAGGCGAATACTTCCGGAAACGGGATTTCCGGCCGAACCGAGTATCCGAAACGGTTTCCGGTCAATCCCTAAAAGATATGCATACAAAGAGCTACAGAAAGAAAGAGACAAGTATAGACAGAGGCAAGCAAAGAGACGGAAAGAGATGGGAATCAGAAAGACAGTCAGTTAGAGAGATAAAGAGATAGACAGACAGATACAGAAACAGATAGAAAGACAGAGAGTGAGACTGAGGCAGACGGATTGATGAACGTGTAGAGAGAGTGCTATATATCGACACAGGGACAGAAAGAGGCAGACAGAGAGAGATGGACAGACACACAAGCAGACAGATGGACAGACACAGGCAGACAGATGGCAGGATGCAGTGAGGACGAGGGTTATCTTTAGCATCCGTTGGTGTCAGTCGCTGAATCTTTCCCATTCTCCGATTTTATCGATTACCCCCATGACGTCGATTTCTGCCCCAGCGAACCATCCAACCTTTTACCCGCTCACCCACCAACTCATCCACGCACTGACCCACCCACTTATCCACTCACCCACCCACTCATCCACGTACTCAAACATACCCACTCACCTACTCACCCACCCAGACACCCACTCACCCAGCACTCACCCACCCGCTCTTACTCCTCCCCAGTCGATTCTCTTCGTGGACAATTGTAGTTATCTTGTCTTCCATTGTTGCCTGTCTGTTTGTCGCTGTCTATGTATGTTCCTCCGTGTCTGTCTGTGTGTGTCTCTCTGTTCGTTCATCTGTCTGTCTGTCTGTCATTATGTCCGTCTGTCTGTCTGTCCGTCTGTCTGTCATTATGTCCGTCTGTCTGTCTGTCCGTATGTCTGTCTGTCATTATGTCCGTCTGTCTGTCTATCTGTCTGTCTGTCTGTTTGTCTGGCTGTCTGTCTGTCTGTCTATATGTCTGTCTGTCATTATGTCCGTCTGTCTGTCCGTCCGTCCGTCTGTCTGTCTATCTGTCTGCCGGGTGACAACCTGCCCCATGCTTCCCCACGCAAAGACTCGGAAGTGTAACGGAAGGAAGTTGTGGCCATCAGACCGGATATCCGGTTACGACTCCTCTGGCCATACTGAATCCGGTGCAGATGGGCGGGACTCACGTTTCGTCTGCGCTATGACATCACTGCATTACATCGCATAAGATGGGTTTTAAGTGGTTCAGAAGACGTGTAGTCTGTGTTAGAACTCTATGATGCACGCTGACGTCAGCAGTATCTCTCACCCAACGCATCCATCGGTATTATTATTATTATTTTTTGCCCCAAGGTACATATGATCCCTTGGGGACTTAAATATTAATTAAAATAAGTGAGTCATCTGGAACGGCCTCTATTCCTCAGGATTCGAGAGAGGGAAAGTGCCGCGGAAAGCTACTGCATTGACTATTGATAGCGACACTGCACTTCACAGGTTTCAGGAATCAAGGTCTTATTATTATTATTATTATTATTATTATTATTATTATTATTATTATTATTATTATTATTATTATTATTATTATTATTATTACGAACATTTTTTATACGCGCAGTCACAAAAATGTGAATCTAAGGCGCGGAACGATTGCAGCCAGTCTCTTATATAGCTCTATTACATTCGGCTCAATCTTTTAATAAGTCGCTGTATAATGTATATATATATATATATATATATATATATATATATATATATTTGTGTATGTATACATATACATATATATGTGCATATATTTGTGTTTTCAAGGTTACCTTGTCTTTCCTGTTTTAATCAGTTAGATAAGAGATCATTTAAAAGACGTCATATTAGGTGTTTTGATGCGTACATACTTTATGATACTTACCTATCTACCTACTTATATATACATATACATGAACGCAGACACCATGCAGAAACATTAATGTATATATATTTACCTGTTTCTCCAATTGTATATATATATATGTATATATATATATTGTGGAAACTGCGTTCTTAATATAGAAATAATTACAGTAATTAGGATGCATTATGCGCTTCAGTTGACGTCTAGACCGATGACTATTGATAGCGACATTGGACTTCAGAGGTTTCAGGAATCAAGGTCTTTGCTAATGGGTTGGAAGCAGAAGTCCTGCAATCTGATCCAGGAGAGGAAGGTTAGGAAGGAGAGGAAAAACAGGCTACGGGAGAATGGTAGCTCCATGAAAAGTGCCAGAGTCTCCAATGGTATCTCAAGAGTCTCTCCGTGGAAAAGTATCTGTATCTCTGAGGGTATCTCAAAGGTGTATCCATGGAAAAGAATCTGTATATCGAAGGGTATCTCAAAGGTATCTCTATGGAAAATTACCTGTATCTCCAATGGTATCTCAACAGTCACTCCTTGGAGAGTATCTCTAAGGAATCTATCTCTCTTTGTGTATCTATAAGGGTATCTCTCCGTGGAAAATTCCAAAGGTCAAGAGTAAAACAGGCAGGTCATAAGGCTGGTCAGGAGTAAAATAGGCAGGTCATAAGGCAGGTCAAGAGTAAAATAGGCAGGTCATAAGGCTGGTCAAGAGTAAAATAGGCAGGTCATAAGGCAGGTCAAGAGTAAAATAGGCAGGTCATAAGGCTGGTCAAGAGTAAAATAGGCAGGTCGAATGACCTACCGCGACCCATGGTAGCGCCGCCACTGGTCTCAAGAGTCTCTCCTTACCTGTATATCAAGGTGTGCTTCAGTGGTATCTCCATGGAAAAGTACCTCCAAGGAATCTGTACCTGCACCTGCATCTCCAATGGTACCTCAAGAGTCTCTTCTTGGAGACTGGTGGAAATACTCAGACTAATGGCATTGAGAGAGAGGGAGAGAGAGACACACACACACACGCAGACACACAGACAGACAGACAGACACAGGGAGAGATAAAGAGAGACAGAGACAGAGAGACAGAAATAGAGAGAAAGAGAGAAAGCGAGACAGAGACAGACAGACAGACCTAGGGACGTAGAAGAGCATTAGAAAGGATGAACAGAGCAGAGATATGCAGACATGGATACAGAGATAGACACAGAGAGACACCGAGACATACAGAGACAGCGAGACACAAGCATATAGCCAGACAAAGAATCAGACAGACACAGGGATCCACAGAACCAACATAATCTAATAACTTCTATAGAGCCGTTGTCAGATTTTGCCCAAAACCTCAATCGCGGACAAAGACATACAGAAACAGAGAAACAGCTTCAGACAGACATCGAGACAGACAGGCAGACAGACAGACAGACAGACGGACGGAGACAGCGAAAGCATTGCGTCGATTGATTGAATAATCGTAATAATCGTTTGCACAACCAGTTTATCCGGTAATCGAACGAGTCTTTCGGTGTCGATCAATCGGAGTCACGTGATCTCCTCAGAGACACGTGATCCGTCGGAGTCACGTGATCTCCTCCCTTGACGATGGATCAAGGGAGTTACCAAAGGGTCATAATACTCCCTTTGCTGCCCTCTGCGCCTCCCTCTCCCTCTCTTCATTGCCCCTTGCCACTCTGTCCACTGCCATATCTGCTCCGCGTCTCCTTACTTCTCTGCCTCCCTACTTCGATCTGTGTCTCTGTATGCCTGGCTGTGTGTCTGTCCGGATCTGTGTATCTGGCTGTTTGTACTTGTCTGAGTGTGTGTGTCTTATTAGCTGTTTCATGCGTTATTACCTCCTGTCTTTTCCTTTTGTTTCTTTCACCTGCGCCTCTGTCCATTACTTCACTGTTTCCTTCTTTGTCTGTTTCTGCATCTCTCTCTCTCTCTCTCTCTCTCTCTCTCTCTCTCTCTCTCTCTCTCTCTCTCTCTCTCTCTCTCTCTCTCTCTCTCTCTCTCTCTTCTCTCTCTCTCTCTCTCCCTCCCTCCCTCCCTCACTCTCTGTCTCTGTCTCTGTCTCTGTCTGTGTCTCTCTGTGTGTCTCTCTGTCTCTGTCTGTCTGTCTGTCTCTCTCTCTCTCTCTCTCTCTCTCTCTCTCTCTCTCTCTCTGTATATATATATATATATATATATATATATATATAACTTTGAATCCTAGTTAACTAGTTAAGCTTTTATATTTCACCTACTTGATACTATTTAGCCAGTTGCCAGTATGTTTATGCACATGGGTAGCCCCGCTAGCGGGACCTATGGGTTCCTTAGGGGTTGTTCCCCATTACTTTCTGTTAATACTGTCACTAAAGGATTTTATTTTCTGTAAATTTTGGTTTCAAATGATCTGATTTTTTTGTATCTGCATATTACGAGTAGTAATAAATTTTATGGCTATGGTTATGTCTCTGTCTCTTTGTCTGAGTCTCTCCCTCTGTATTCACTGTCTGCCTGATCCTCTGTCTCCTTGAGTCTCGCTCCATTTACGTCCTTGTCTCCCGATTCTTCTTTGGTCGCTACGGTCAAAGTTTATTTCCTAACTACACGTCACCTGTCACCAATAAACTATCTAATCCATCCATCCTCCCGTCCGTCCGTCCGTCCGTCTGTCCATCCATCCATCCATCCTTTCGTCCGTCCATCCATCTATCCATCTATGTATCCATTCATCCATCCATCCACAAATCCACCCGTCCGTCCATCCATCCGTCTGTCTATCCATTCATTTAATCATTCATTCATCCACAAATCTATTCATCCGTTCCTCCATCCATCATTCCATCCAACCATTCATCCTTTCATCCATCAGTCCGTCCGTCCGTCCGTCCATCCATTCTTCCGTTTTCAGTCTATCACCGTCTGTCTGTCTGTCTGTTTGTCTGTCTGCCTGTCAGTGCCTCCTTTGGTCCATCGTTCGTTTCGTCCTGTGTCTCTGTTCCTTTCATCTGGAGCCATCTGTCTTTGGCGCTGCTGGCTCTTCTTTTAGAGCCACCCGATATAGCCATCTGATCCGTAGCATCGTCATGTCCTTCGCCCTGTTACACTCTGCCTAGCTGCCCTCCTCCTCTGCACCCAATGGACCCAAATGCAATCAGAAATCAATGCACACGACCCCCGCCTGTCTGTCTGTCTGTCTATCCGTTTATATGCCTGTGTGTCCGTCTGTCTGTCTGTCTGTCTATCCGTCTGTATGTCTGTCCGTCTGTCTGTCCGACAGTCCATCTGTCTCTACGACCGCTCGTCTGTCTGTCTGTCCGTCTTTCTGTTTGTCTGCTTGTCTGTCTGTCTATCGGTCTGTATGTCTGTCTGTCGGTCCGACCGTCCGTCCGTCTGTCTGTCTGTCTGCCTGTCTGTCTATCTGTCCGTCTGTCTGTCTGTCTGCCTGTCTGTCTGCTTGTCTGTGACCGTTAAATGTCGATACCTCACTGACAGATCCTCTTCTTCTTCCTCGCTTTGTTCTCTGCCGTCTCCTCTATCTCCTCTTCCTCATAATGCTGCTCCTCGTTTTTATCATCTTTTTAATCCTCTTGTAAATCCTGCTTATGGTTCTCCTCCTATTCTCCATCCTCTTCGGTTCCTCTTCGTTTTCTGCCTCCAGCTTTTGCCGCGTCTCCTCTCCCCTGACTGTATTCCTCTTCCAGATGTTCTCTTTTCTCTTATTATTCTTCTGTTCTTAATTTTTATCACTTCAGTTTTTATCACTTTTTATCACTACTGGTGTTACCTACCCTTCTTCCTCTTCCTCTTCCCCAATTCCTCGTCCACTTCTTTCTCATCCCTTGCTTTTTCTTTCTCTTCTTTTCCTTCTCCATCCTATTCTTTTCCTTTATCTTCCAATTCTTCCTCTTCTTCTTTTCCTTTTTCTTCCTAATCTTCTTCTCCACTTCCTCATTTCTCATCTTCTTCTACCTCTTCCTCTGCCTCCTCTTCTTCCTCTTCCCTTCTTTCTTCTTCCATTGTCTCATTCCTCCTCCACCTCCCCTTATCTTCCTTCTTCCTCTCCTTCTTCCTCATCATCCCCAATCTCTTTTTCTCCGTTTCTTCTCCGCCAGTTCATATCGAATCCATTCCTCGTTTCTTTCTGCCAATCACTCGCCCGATGGAACTCGGCGACCGTCACATGGAACAGCAGAAACTTGTCGGTCAATCGACTCTCCGATCAATCACCAGAGGATATTAAATTCTCTTCTCTACCGAGTGAAACCCACGGCTGCAGGGGCTGGCCTGCCTCGCAGCGAAATTTGATTTTACACGCAGTCTGAATAGTACACACCCCCAATTACACACACACACACACACACACACACACACACACACACACACACACACACACACACACACACACGCACGCACGCACGCACGCACGCACGCACGCACGCACGCACGCACGCACGCACGCACACACACACACACACACATACACACAAACATACACAAACTTATGTGTTCATATATTCATACACATAATATTGTACTTAATATATATCTTGTTTATCTATACATATTATTACATTATATAAATAATATATATAAAATTATGCTCATAAGTTTGTATATAATTATGTATCTCATCTCTTTCCAGCTACGATATATAAATTATGTATAATTATAGGTTAGGGTTATTATTACACTTAAGCACACACACATGTATATATATATATATATGTATATATATATATATATATATATATATATATATATATCAAACTCTCCGCCTATAACACGATTGAATGTATATAAAACTCTCAATATGTATATATTTGTATATCCACAGCATAGCTGATAAATGGAATTGTGAACTTTGCCTCTATGTGGCAACCAGATGTCGACGGAACTGGCCATGGGGTTGAGGGTTCAAATCCTCGTTGGCTGACAGGCATTCAGTTGACGTGGAAAGCTGTTTCCTGGTCGGACGACGATTCGAGGAACTGTGTTCGAATTGTGGATGAAGAATCGCTTGCAATATCCGATGCGTATTACAAGAACTTCTGTCCAATTAGTAGTCGACTCCCATGCGTATATACACATGCATGCATAGTATACAATGTCATATATAGATAGATACATATATACATACATATATGGATACATACATAGATACATACATACAGTAAACACACACGTATATGTATTACATGCATATTTGGATACTTCTATGTGTCGATACATACATACATATATTCATTTATTGATACATATACTTAGATGTACGCATACAAACATGCATGCATATAAGCATACATACACAGATGTAAGCATGCATACATATATTCATTCGTAGATTTATATAGCGCCTCTTCAAGAGAACTACTCAGAGGTGCTCCCGAATCCAGCACGGCCAAAAAGAACAGCTTTCAGGCGGTCATAGAAGGTGACAGAGGAAGAGCTAGGAAGTAAGCGCAACTCAGGAGGGAGGCCATTCCATATGGTCGGGCCGACCAACGAGAAGGCGCGGGTTTGCATAATTTGCAGTACATGCATGCACACACGTACGCCTGCATACCTATATATATACAATACACATGCATAGACGCATACAAAGAGGAGGTTGTATACGACGAGAAAGGAGAGGAGGACGAGGAGGAGGAGGAGAAGAAGGAGGAAAAAGGAAGGAGAGGAATTACTCAAGAGTCAAGAGGAGACAAAAGTAGGAGATCACGAGAACGGAAGAAGAAGAGGAACGAGAGAAGAGAGCAGAGGAGGAAGAGAAGGAAAGCCGGAGAAGACAGAATGGAAGGAGGAGCGTGTAAAGGAAAGCTACGTGAGAAGAGGAATAAGGAAGGAGGAGGAGGAAGAAAAGAAAGAATACGAAGAGAAAGGAGAAGAAGTGAAGGAAAATAGGAGGAGAAAGAAGAGGAAGAAAACGAAAAGGAAAAGAACAATAGAAATAGGAGGGTACAAAAGGATAATTAAGTGAAACGACGAAGACTCAGAAGAGGAAGAATGAGAGGAATAGGAAGAAAAGTAAGAAGGCGCATAGAAGAAAGAATAAGAGAAAGAAGAGGAAAAGGGGAGGAAAACGAATAGGAAAGAGAAGAATAGAAATAGGGTTTACGAGTGTGAAATGGCAAGTTCGACGAAGACTCAGTAAAAGAGGAACAGTCGCAGGAGGGAGGAGAAAGCAAAGAAAGAAGACGAAGAGATAAAAGAAGGGAAAGAGGAGAACAAGAATTGGAGCAAGAGGAGGAGCAGGAGGAGGAGGAGGAGGAGCAGGAGGAAGAAGAAGAAGAAGAATAAGAAGAAGAAGAAGAAGAAGAAGAAGAAGAAGAAGAAGAAGAAGAAGAAGAAGAAGAAGAAGAAGAAGAAGAAGAAGAAGAAGAAGAGGAAGAGGAAGAGGAAGAGGAGGAGGAGGAGGAGGAGAAGGAGGAAGAAGAAGAAGAAGGAGAAGAAGAAGAAGAAGAAGAAGAAGAAGAAGAAGAAGAAGAAGAAGAAGAAGAAGAAGAAGAAGAAGAAAAAGAAGAAGAAGAAGAAGAAGAAGAAGAAGAAGGAGAAGAGGCAGGAGAGGAAGAGGAAGAGGAGGAGGAGGAGGAGGAAGAGGCAGGAGAGGAAGAGGAGGAGGAAGGGAAGCGGAAGTAGAGGAATGACACCGTGATTTCAGATAACAATAAATTTCTGTCATTTTAATCGACGCTCCTTCTGTGCCTACACAGTTAACGGATGGTCGGATGGTTTCATCGTTGTCTCGTTTTATGTCGGCTATCAGTGTCGCTTCCCTGCTCATCGGATCGCAAGCCAGACCGTTTTGAAGCCCATAAAGCGTGCAAGGTAAATGGCGCCGATAAGAAATTTGCAAATTTATTGCGACTGCTTAATCGCAAGTGGATGGCCCTCTCTGACCGCGTGGGGGGCAGTCCACCATCCACCAACCCAACAACAAACCCTCCCCAAAACATCTCAATCTTCCCCCAAAACCCGCCCCAACCCGTCTTTGGTATAATCGCTTACCGAAAAGCAATTGGTTCGTGATACTAAATCATGACGCTGCCCCAAGCGGAAAAATCGCCGAAACGGGTTTCGGTGTGTACCTTCGGTCGCCCCCACCCGTCTGATGTAAGGGGTTGAGTGGGGGAGGGGGTTAGGGAAGGGAAACGGGAAGGGGAAACAGCGCCAAAAGGAACTATAACTCACGAGAATAAAACTGACAGCGGTGCAGGAGGCCAGCGCAGACAAAGTAATTAGAACGACAAAGGTCGAATTCGGCGGCATGACAGATTTTCCTTCCAGCTGCTTTTGAAAGATTAAGAGTAGCTGGTCTTTAACTTCAGATCTTTTTTATAGCTACTGCAGGTTCTCATTTATATATATGTGTGTGTGTGTGTGTGTGTGTGTGTGTGTGTGTGTGTGTGTGTGTGTGTGTGTGTGTGTGTGTGTGTGTGTGTGTGTGTGTGTGTGTGTGTGTGTGTGTGTGTGTGTGTGTGTGTGTATGTAGGTGCGTGTGTGTGTAGGTGTGTGTAGGTGTGTGCGTGTTAGGTGTTTGCGAGTGTGTGTGTGCGTGTGTGTGTGTGTGCTTGGTGTGTAGGTGTGTGTGTGGGTGTGTGTGTAGGTGTGTGTAGGTGTGGGTGTGTGTGTGTTTGGTGTGTATGTGTGTGTGTGTGTGTGTGTAGGTGTGTATGTAGGTGTGGGTGTGTGTGTGTTTGTGTGACCTGACTACAGCTTGGTTTTGGTGTGCCATCGGTTGATGCCTTGTGTATTAGACACCAACGCGATAGAAGTTTTCAAGTACAATTACAATACTCGCTGGAAAAAAGATACCAATGCTGGAGGTGAACTTCCTGCGAAAAGCAAGTTTGATTACGTATTGAGTCAGTTCTCGCAGATTTCGTTTTGGCTTGTTTCCGCCTGTGCTGGTTCTAAATAATGTTAAATCAAACTTCTATTCTTTGTATTATTATTGAATTAGACGGCCCTAAAGCTTGTTTCTATGTAAAAAAAAATATTGTGCTTTGCCCTTCTCGGTAGAGACTGTCGTAGGAGTTTCTCAGTGACGTCACTAGAGTTGGTGTCACCCAGTGCGGTAAGTCATGGTGTCACCCCCATGGACCTCCTCCCTTAGCACTTTAACAGACCATACAGTATAATGACGGCACTGACCGAAACGCGTTAGAAGGTTCAAACATGTAAATTAGCATAGAGTCTCAACTTTAGGTAAATTGATACTGATACAGTACATGTAAGCTGGGCTTACGAAAATGTTTTTGTTGTTATTTGTTATTGTTAATTTAAAAATGATAAATTTCTGCTGAAACTCTGCACAAAATTTTTGTTAGCCAGTCATTTTGTCATTTTGGTGTCACCCTTCTGAACTTGTCACCCGGACCGGGCCGCACCCCACGACCTCCCTAGCGACGCCACTAAAGTTTCTTCCAGAGTCGTTTCACACACGACGAAAAGCAAGTAGGCCAATAACGTACTTCTTGTTACGAAATGTGACGTCTTAGACGGAGAGGAGTAAGGTTAGAAGCTATTGAACTTCTGGCTCTGTTGTTGCACTAGTCGATTCCAGCGTAGCATTAACATGGAAGTCCTCAGTTAAAGCGTTCAATGTGATGTTTACTTCGGCTAATAAGAGTAAAACCGTCAATAATTGACGATCCTTAAGACGTCCACCAACTGAGACAAACGCAATTCTACGACACACAAACAGAAACATAAAAGTTCGACCGAAAACTCCCTTCACTCACAGATATCCAGAATCCTGTCGAGTCCTTTGTCCAGCCGTACGATTCCACTACATGGCTTTTATGTAACCCTAGTTAACGATTTATTCCATTGAAGGGATGCGCGATAGTCTAAAGGTCAGCATGCTGGACTTTCAACCGAGAGGTCGGGGTTCAAATCCCCACCAGGGCAAACTTTACGTCGAGATTCTGCTCCACCTGCACCCCCAGCCAACTCAGCTATAATGAGTACACTGTCGGTAGGAAGATCAGACGGCAATAGAGAGGACTGGCCAACCACCACCCTCATATGCCGAGACTAAGAAAATGCAGTCGCTAACATTTCATACCCATGGCTGCGTTGGGGCTAGCTTAAATGAATGCTCTTCCTCTTCTTAGATCCAATTGATCAGTTAACCTCGATGATACGCATCAGTTGCTTTGCTTTTCTTTCGTCATTTAATTGGACATTTATATAGCGCTAGTCAAAGAGTAAAACAGATTAGAGGCGCAGAGAGCTGGTCTACATGATGTTTATGAGATTGGTTAGAGCGCTCGCCTTGCAATGCGGAGAGTACGGGTTCCGTGCCTCCTCTGAGACGATTAGTAAGGGGACTTTGAGCAAGTCCTTTACTCAGTATTACTCAGCGCCATCAATTCCCGCTTGGTTATTTAATATTGGGTCTAAATAAATGTGTAAGAATAATAATAAAAACAAAAAATAATATAAAAAATAATAATAATATTCCAACGCCTCTCGCTAACAAATACAACGTTTTAAAGCAATAGCTTTCAGAGACACATTCGCCAGCCTGCAGTTGACGAATAGGGTCATTCCGGACTTTTTATTTGTTACACTAGTTAATATTCAAACCTCGGGGCATAAAAAAAATAATAACTGTCATGAGGAACTAAAATTGCACCGGTTAGCCAAACAATGTGCAATAAACAATACTAGATTATCTTTTGTAACGTCTGCTCTCCCATACGACTCCTTTTTAAAACGCTCCTTAATCTTATTCGTATTTGCGTCACGAGTTTCTATGGTGATTGCTGTCATCGCCGTCAGTGATTGTTCAAATTATACTCTGCTTCTCTGCCTCTCTGTGTCGTCATTATATTGCTATGGTGACGAGTAATCATTCTCAATGGTGTCGTTTAATTAACCTAGCTTATTCTAACGATAGATTAACTCTTGTTCAAATTTTTAAGTCCGTCGGAATATTCGATTTCGTCTGGGTTTTGGAAATAATAAGAAATAGCCGAGATTCCGCGTCAAATCAATTATGAATATGTCAGTGTGAGAATTGTTGAAAAAGACTGGGGCGGGGGTAGACTTTCGTGAGTTTGATCCACGTGGAGTTGAATATTTTATCCGTATTTGCAAATGAGAAAATTCAGAAAATGCAATAGAAAGCTTATAAACTCCTTAAAGTGATAACATCACCAAATTTATTAGTATACAATCCATGTGGTCAAAAATCTCACAATAAACCAGAGCATTACTTTATTAGTAACTCACCAAGTGTATTGTGAAAGAGAATGCTAAAATATATGCCCAAAATATATGCCCAGTATAATCACACTAGCACAACTGAGGGATTGGAAACGACCCCTGGAATGTGCAATGAAGACTTAACTGTGTGAGTCCTACGAAAGACTGATGTTTAACCCCCAACACCCCGACAAATCTCACTCTGGGATATGTCGACAAAAAATTCTTGATCGCACAGGAGGATTTGAAGTTTAACTCTTTATTAAAAGCCGTGTTACTAGTTTTTGGGCGATAATTGGGAGGTTCAGGAAAATATTGCGTCTTGTTTCCATAACAACTGCATTCAGTTGATTCTAGTTATGAAGGAAAATCGACGAATATTTATGCTTGCGAAGTAACAAAAATTGCAGAGATTGAAGACATTGTATTTAATATTAGGCCTATGAGTTAAAACTGAAGCGGGGTGACATCTGTGGATAAGAATGCGACAGGATATACAATTGTTCCAACTCATTGTCATTTCTCTAAATATAGATTCCTTGGGCGATGTATTATGTATGTGTCTCTGAATGTTTTGTAGCGAATTTTTAACTCGCAGAGTGATGCTTTAGTGTCTGGGTCAATACCATTGCGATACGCTTTAAGGGAACTCTTGTCCTTCATATTTTTGCACGGATTATATTTTAATTAAAATAATTTACTCGTAGTTCATATCAATGAGGATAATGACAATTAGGGAAATAGTTGAATAGTTAGAAGAATCAGAACAGAGACGGAAGGACACTGAAAGACATAGAAAGACACCAGAGAGACATAGAGAGACATGCAGAAGCATAGAGAGACATAGCAAGACATCCAGAGAATTATACAGAGTCCTGGACGTACATAGAAAGACATACTGAGACATTCAGGGACATGGACAGGCATACAGAGACATACAAAGTCATAGAAAGAAATACCCACTCATACATAGACATAGAAGGACATAATGAGTCATACAGAGACAGAAAGAAAGAGGCAGAGATTTGTTCGGATCTTACGATCAATTCAATCCCTACGACTGTTTTCTTTCTGTCGTTGTCGTTGGACTTTCCTCTTTTCCGCCGTCGTTTTCCCTTCAGCTTCTTCGATCCATGAACCCCACGAGTCAGATTCCGACAGCCAACCGCCAAATCCTGCAGCAGCCGATGAAGTGGCCTGAACAAATCTCTCCCTCTTCCTTTCTATGTTTCTGTATGTCTCGGTATGTCTTTCTAATGTCTCTGTATGTCGCTGTATGTCTCTGTATGTCTTTCTATGTCTATGTGTGTCTAAGTATGTCTTTCTGCGTCTCTTTATGTCGCTGTGTGTCTTTCTGTGTCTCTGCATGTCTCAGTATGTCTTTCTATTACTCTGTATGTCTTGGGTGGGTGATGGGTCGAAGTGTAGGTGGGTAGGTGACGCGGCGGAAAATTGCCACGCTGAGGGAAGGAGAGGGGACTTGTATGAGTGGCTAGACACGGAACCGGAGGTAGATTACTATCAATTAGTAACTTTTGTAGCGCCGGTATGTAATTCACAAGGCGTCAACCGATGGAACACCAAAGCCAAACGGTAATCAGGAATGGATATCAGAAGTAATCAGGAATCGGATGGAGTAAACAGAGACTTGGCAGAGGACAAGTAGGAAGAGTGCAGAGTGAGGAGGAGTAGAAGAGGATGATAAAGATTAAAAGGAAGGCGGAGGGTGGCAAGAAGAAAGCGGAGGATGAGAAAAAGGAGGATAGCGGAGGAAGGATGAGGACTGTGGAAAGGTTGAAGAAAGGAGGGTGGGAGGATGGAGGGAATGAAAGACAAGGAGTGCCGAGGAAGAAGAGGATTGAGGAGGGAAAGGCGGTAGATGTGAAGTGCCGAGGAGGGAGAAGAGGATTAAAGAGTATTGAGGAGGAGAAAGATGGATAGTTCTGAGGAGGGAGAAGAAGATGAGAGAGGATTGAGTAGGAGGATAAGGAGGAGGAGGAGGAGGAGGAGGAGGAGGATGGAGAGTGCCGATAAGGGAGTATGTGCCGAGGGATAAGGGGATTGAAAGAGGATTGAGAAGAAGGAGGAGGATGCGAAGTAAGGACGGGGAGTTTGTGCCAAGGGAGAAGAGGATCGACAGTGGATTGAGGAGGAAGAAGAGGATAGTAAGTTCCGAGGAGAGAGGATGTGCCGAGGAAGGATTAAAAGAGGTTTGAGGAGGCGGAGGAGCAGGAGGGTGGGGAGTTTCAAGGCGGAGGGTGCGGAGTTTCGAGGAGGAGGGTGGGGAGTTTCGAGGAGGAAGGCTGTTTTCGGATGGCAGATCAGATTGACGAGATGTCGGTGAGGATGACAATAGCGACCGAATGAAAGATTACGGTCTATTGTATGAGACACCGATGCACTGGAGATGGAGGATCAAACGGTGATGACAGCCTTCTAGACACAGTCAAACAGAGACACAGTGGGATACATAGAAAGAGAGAGCAGAACAGAGGGAGTGAGTGTCAGAGACAGATGGACGTACAGAGACAGAGAGAGCAGGACAGACATAATAAGATAAAGAGGGCGAGAGTGGGATATACGCTTACTCAGACAGAGAGAGGGAAGTAGAGATACAGTGGAACAGCTTGGCAGAGATATGGAGAAAGAGATATAGCGGCAGAAGAACAGAGCTAAGGGGAGCGAGAGAGACAGAGACAAAGACAGAGAGACAGAGAGAGACAGATAGTTTGAAGAGTAAATGGCACAAATGCTGAAACAGAGTGACATAGAAAGTGAGAGATAGGAATGAAGAGTGAGAGACACACATACGGAGAGAGAGACATTAAGAGAAACAAGCAACGATACAGAGAACCAGATAGACGAAGACAAAGAGTGAGACAGGGAGAGATTGACGGAGTCAACGACCAGGAGAAGCGACAGAGACAAGACGGCTGGAGCAGAGAGTTAGAGCTGCCTACCCTAGAGAAAGAGAGAGAGACCAAGAGAGACAGAGGCAGACAGAGACAGAGACAGATAGACAGACAGAGACAGACAGAGACAGATAGAGACAAGGCGGTCCAAGCAGAGAGTTAGAGCCGATATATACTCTAGACAGAGGGAGACAGACAGAGACAGACAGAGACGGAGACAGACAGAGACAGATAGAGACAAGGCGGTCCAAGCAGAGAGTTAGAGCCGCATATATACTCTATACAGAGGGAGACAGACAGAGACAGACAGAGACAGATAGAGACAAGGCGGTCCAAGCAGAGAGTTAGAGCCGCATATATACTCTAGACAGAGGGAGACAGACAGAGACAGACAGAGACGAAGACAGACAGGGACAGATCGAGACAAGACGGTCCAAGCAGAGAGTTAGAGCTGCTCACCCGATAGATGTAATTTATCTTTGTTCTGCGAATTTTCCGCTGGCATTGGCAATTAGCGAAAGCGCCATCCAGCTCTCGGACGACCGATTGCCCTCTCTTCTCTCTCTGTCTCTCTTTCTTTCTCCCTCTCTCCAACGAAGCATACTGCACTTGTCCGTACCATCATCCGCGTCCGTTTCTCTGCCTATGTCCCTCTCTCTGCCTCTTTGGGCTTCTCTGTCTGTCTTATTCTCTGGTTCTTTTCTGCGCCCCGTTGACTTCGTCGCTCTGTTTCCATCTTTATCTGTCTGTCTGCCTTTCTGGCTGTCCTACTGCCTATCTGTCTGTCTTTCCGACTGTCCGTCCGCCGCCTGTCTGTCTGTCTGCCTGTCTGTCTGCCTGTCTGCTTGTCTGCCTGTCTGTCTGCCTGCCGGTCAGTCTACATGCCTGTTTTGTTTGGTATCCGCATCTGTCGCTCTGTCTCTGCCACTGTTTCTAAATTTATTGCTGTACCAGTGTCCGTCTTTTCTATTTCGCTGTCTCTGTGTGTCTGCGTTTCTGTCTGTTTGCGTATCTGTGTGTCTGTCTGTGCGTCTGTCTGTGTGTATGTTTGTCTGTCTGTCTCTCTCGACTTAATTGTATGTTTATAAATCCGGCTGCCTTTATTTCACTTGGTACTTTTGTTCTGTCTTCCTTGTAGCATCCTCTTCGCTCAACGCAACTTTCTCTTCCTCCATCCTCGCTTCTTCCTCTCCATCCTCATTCCTCTAATTTTCTTCTCCTTTTTCTTATTCTTTTTCTCCTTCTACTTTATTTCTCGTCTTCTTCCTTTCCCTCTTCTTCTTCTTCCTCCTCCTCTTCTTCTTCTTCCTCTTCTTCCTTTCTTCCCTCTTCCTCTACTTCTTTATTCCTCCTCCTCTTCTTCCTCCTCTTCCTCATTCGTTTATTCCTCCTCTTCCCCCTTCCTCCTGCAATATCTACTTTTCAATCCATTCCTCTCCGTCCTCCTCTTCTTCCTTCTGCTCTTCGCTTCCTCTGTTTCTTCCTCTTATCCTCCATTTCCTCTTCTTCCGGCTACTCCCCCTCCTACTCTTCTTTTTCTCAATCCTCCTCCTCCTCCTCCTCCTCCTCCTCTTTGTCTCTAAAGTGGACGTTGTTTCGTGGTGGCTTTGGTTTTCAGCAAAAATAAAAAGCGATTAATTCCTAAAATCCTGACTCGCATAAATCCTTAATTACTTGGATTAGCCCTTAATGATCGGAATTCATCCATGACAATCGCTTATCCGCTCCGGCAAACCTCAAAGACAACGATGTCTCTGTATGTCTGTCTCTCTGACATTCTCTGTGTTTGTCTGTCTCTTTGTCAGTCTTGCTCTATCTTTCTCTGTCTTTCTGTCTGTGTCTATCTGTATATGTCGCTCTCTTTGTGTCTGTCTGTCTGCCCGCCCGCCCGCCCACCCATCTGTCTGTGTGTGTGTGTGTCTGTGTGTGTGTGTGTGTCTGTGTGTGTGTGTGTCTGTGTGTCTGTGTGTCTGTGTGTCTGTGTGTCTGTGTGTGTGTGTGTCTGTCTGTCTGTCTGTCTGTCTGTCTGTCTGTCTGTCTGTCTGTCTGTCTGTCTGTCTGTCTGTCTGTCTGTCTGTCTGTCTGTCTGTCTGTCTGTCTGTCTGTCTGTCTGTCTGTCTGTCTGTCTGCTTCCTTGATCTTTATTTATGGCTTCGTCCGCAGCTGCACGGAAGAGCTCATGATGACGAAAGTTTTTTTTTACCATTTTCCTATCATCTAATTACATTTTCCATCAAAGTAAATCATCTCATTACGTCATCCCTTGAATCTCATCTAAGGACTTGTAAGGTAAGAACAGGAAAGGTTAGATCAGACTGGGCTAGGTTATGGTAAAGAAAGGTAAGTTTAGGATCGATAAAATAAGGTATGGTCAGATAATGCGAGGATCAATCGGCTGAGTTGCCTTGTTTTACACACCATTCTAATCAATTCATGAGCATTATTAATAATACTAGAGTATTTACCCGTCATATTATGACGGCAGTTTATATAGGCCTATATGTATCGTTGGTTAAAATGCTCTGATCGCCGTCGTCAAGACCGCAGTACTGACGTCACAAACGGTTTCTGTTTCACAATAGAACAGAAACCGTTTGTGACGTAGCGTTTATCGACAGGCACACGCTCTAGGGATATTATATGTATAGATAAAGGAACAGAAATGTCATCAAGTATGTCATTGTGTGTGTCAGTGTGTATGTGTGCAAAACAAAACAAATGTAATGCTCCTCTCAAATTGCTGCAATGACGTCATAATGACCAAAGACGTCACAAACGGGACGATCACTTCGTTCAAAGTAAATTTCAATATATCGTAAACGGCTGCTCTTTTAAACTAAAGGCATAAAACGCGATTAAAATAATTTATTCGATAAAACGCTGCGAAAGAGATTAGCGGTTTTAAAAGGGCCAGAAACATAACGAAGTTAATTGAAAACTTACCCAAATCGGCATTCGCGAATTGATTTGTTTTCAAATTTACTTCACCGTATTAGGACGGGCAAACATCTAGGCCTAGTTGATCAATAAAAGCAAAAGTTCATGTCACAATTAAAATCAGCTCTTATTCCCGAATCTTATCAGTATTCAACGAGTTCATCTGATCATCATTGTCTGGTCAAACCTAAATCAAAAATGTTCTTGGTGAACGAACTTTTTTCGTTTGCTGGACTTAGTTTTCCGAATTCTCTCTCTTTGCATATGCGCTCTGCTCATTCGCTTTTATCGTTTCGTTCTCAACTTAAGTAAGTAAGTAAGTAAGTAAGTAAGTATATCCTTTATTCAAAACCAACTGCTAACCGCATTTTGGTGTACATAGTTCATAAAATTAATTTAAGCATATAACATTCGAATGACAAAGGTTTTACGAGCTAAAGAGTCGGCATTATAGGTATAATTCTATTATGTGTCCTGGGGCGCAATGAGTATACAACAGTTTTCTCTGGAGGTAATAACTGATGCAGAACATGTGTTGGGTTGGTTATGATGGTAGAGAAAAGGCTAGAATCAGCTTTCTGGCAGAGTTGCTCAAAAGTATTATAGGATTCCGGTAAATATCGAGACCGGATCAATCTTCGCATTGTTGCTTGAAGACGTGTACATGTACGTCCCATTCCTCCCACGTAGTCCCACCACCCCGGTGCCGCATACAACATCCGTGAAACTGTGGTTGCACTTACCACATCACTCAGTGATTGTCCCGATAATCCACGTGCTTTGAGGATGCGGGGGCGTACATCGACTGCCTGGCTTTTATGATTATGTTATTTACATGCACGTCAAAGTTAAATTGTTCTGTCATCGTAACACCTAAGACCTTCAGGTGCTCTACCCTGACAAGGCCTGGTATAATTTTAGGTGCATCCTGTCCGAGACCTTTCCTAGGTCGCCGAACGATGATCTCCTGGAATCCTGGATCTTTGAATGGTTCAGTTTTAAATTGCAGGACTCCGCCCAAGCCGAGACATGATCTATTTCAGACTCAACCAGAGCGCTGTTAGCTGATGGAATTAGGATGTAGCTGTCATCCGCATACTTTACCATTATATTTGTTGAGTGACTTACCTCTTTCAAATTGCTTATCCACCATAGGCTGCCTCTCGTAATAAAAGTTACTAATTACAATTGCAATCACAGTAATGCAGAAAGATTAATAAATTGGGCATAATTATATTATTAGCCATTCATTGTGTGTTTTCTTACCATTCTTTATACCACGACCATAAAGAGATATTTAGATGACCTGGTTGATCTATCGTAGTCTTTATGTCACCAGAAGCATCTCTTGCTTTTAACTACAATTACAACTGCAATGACAAAAACAATAGCAACGACAATAACAAATGGAATAACAATAACAATAGCAACAATGACAACAACTGCAATAACAGACACAATAGCAGCAACAATGACAGCAATAGGAACAGCAACAATGAAAAACAATGCTAATCGTAATATTCATTGTCAGCCCCGATGGCCATGACAGTGCTGGGATTCGCACGGCGCCTTAATATCTTTGGGATTGGACAGCTGAGTCCACCAGAGGGCGCGAACTGCAATAATTTCTGCTCTGACGAAATAGACCGTCGATGTTTATCATTGCGGATTTACTTAGCGCAACGTTTATTAGTCATGAATCAATGGCGCTGACAAATACCGATTGTCCCTCAGCTGGAACTTACATGGCACTTTGGAGCAGTCCTCTGCATACAACCACAGGGTGAACGGTAGTTGGATTAGCGTGCTGGACCGTCAAACTAGAAGTCGGGGCTTCAAACCCTGCCAGGGTAGGGATTTATTTTAAGATTCTGTTTCTCCCGCACCTCCTTGCGGCTTCAGCTATAATGGGTACACTGACTGTACAGATTTGTAAAGCGCTACTGTAAAACTTTGAGCGCAGGCAACAGCTTATTCACGAGCGCTCGTGAATAGGCTGGTGCTCTGCGCTTGACCTTTAGAAGTTTGGAGATTTTGATTACGATCGTATCAGAGGGGTTGCCCAGAGAGCGATGTCCGGTTATGGTCCGAATCCGGTGCCAGATAGACCAGGGAGAGGAGGCAGCTTTAGCCGAAGTATCCAGTTGTATGCATTTGACGATTACTGGTGTAAATATTGTATAATAAGTGGGCGATTTTATTACTTTACAATATCTTACAGTATTTCTCTTATTCCTTACATTACCTGACACGTTGTTGGAATAAAGCGGGTGCTCAGTTATTTAGAAATTGTGCCTCGTCATCTTGGCAGTTATGTACGCTGACGAATTGCCACTGTTAAAGCACATGACATAAATAATACATTGGAGCTTCCTTTTCAACGCTCTTCGTTACTACACGAATTCTGCTATAAATTGGTTTCGGTATATGTTGATCTCAGATAATAGCGTGACCTACTTTTCAAGTCA
>OY744608.1:63544693-63552193 GCA_963556255.1 Allolobophora icterica
AACGACTTGGCAGTCGCCCTCTGGCGGCGATTGCTTCGCAGTCTTGGAGGCCCTTGTGGCGTCTGGCGACCTGTGGCGGAGACTGCTTCGCAGTCTTGTAGACGCCTTCTGGCATCTAGCGACCTCTGCCGTGGAGTGACTGCTTCGCAGTCGCCCTCTGGCGGCGACTGCTTCGCAGTCTTGGAGGCCCTTGTGGCGTCTGGCGACGTCTGGCGGAGACTGCTTCGCAGTCTTGTAGACTCCTTCTGGCGTCTGGCGACCTCTGGCGGAGACTGCTTCGCAGTCTTGTAGACGCCTTCTGGCGTCTAGCGACCTCTGCCGTGGAGTGACTGCTTCGCAGTCGCCCTCTGGCGGCGACTGCTTTGCAGTCTTAGAGGCCCTTGTGGCGTGTGGCGGCCTGTGGGGGAGACTGCGAAGACGCCTTCTGGCGTACAGCGGAGACTGCTTCGCAGTCTTGTATACGCCTTCTGGCATCTAGCGACCTCTGCCGTGAAGTGACTGCTTCGCAGTCGCCCTCTGGCGGCGACTGCTTCGCAGTCTTGGAGGACCTTGTGGCGTCTGGCGACCTGTGGGGGAGACTGCTTAGCAGTCTCCCGTGGACTGACTGCTTCGCAGTCGAAAAGGGTGAACCGGGCGTTGGCGTGTTAAAGAAAACGCCAGAAATCTAGCCATCACTGCCGGTCTGTAGTCGGCCTCGCCCTTAGTAGAGCAGACTGGTTGTTTGATATACTGTACATAATTTAGATCTTTGTCTTTGAACATACATGTGTTAAAATTTTACTGTAAAACGATGAATATACTTCGAATCTATCGTCATTATATTTTGTGCGAAAGTAAACAACTTATGGGCAATATTAATGACGTTGGGGAATACCGGCGCCATAAATAGAACCGCGGTGTCGTTAAGCGGATTATTAATGACGTTGGGGAATACCTGCGCCATAAATAGAACCGCTTGGCAGTGGAATAGGCGAGCTTGCGCGTTATGGACGGTCGGGTGGGTAGAGTTTTGGGGCATTTTCACCATGGTAGGGGTGAAAACGGGGGACGCGAACCCCTCCACTGGGTGTCCGAAGCCGAGGCCGACACATTAGTGAAGGTTTCGAGTGAAAAGGTGCAAAATTGTAGAAGTTAAGCCCGGTCAAACAGACAGACAGACACACACACACACAAACACACACACAGAAAGCTGGCTTTATTTATATAGATATGTTTTCATGGTCAGCATATATGTGACTTGCTCTGGCAAAAGGAGACTGTTGTCCAAAAATTTAGTTTAGCATATTTTGAGCTTTAGATGATAAACAATAATTTCTGTTTAAAATGTTGAAAAGATTATTATTCTATCTTTATTGGTTCCAGAGATATGAATTTTAGAATGTATTGCTACTCGGAAGTACAATTTCGAGAAAAACGCATGCAAAGTTTATTATCTTAATACAAACTCAACATAAATTGCAAAGTTTCAGTGTTTTTTACCTTAAACTTATGGAAATCACTATGGGAACCCACCAAATGAGGCTCTTTTTAGCAAGCTGAATGCATAAGCTTTCCAATGAGGTGTAACATATGGTATTCCTAACAGATTGAAGGCCATAAAATACTCTTTGACACTGGGCCCCCCAAAAATTTTAAATTCTCGGATAATTTTTTTCAATCACAAAAATTTATTAAATTTGTCATGAAATAGGTAAAATTTTATTAAATCAATTTTTTTTCATATAATATAACATCTTATTATTGATATTTTTGCAAAAAAACCATAATTGAAAAATTTACACCTGATTGGTGTTTTGGCTAATTTCTCTTGTTTTATCATTGGCGACTTCCGCCTCCTTTTGCCAGAGCAGGTCACATATCATATAATTGCATATTGCGTATATACTGTATTGCTCTATGTATTGTATATGTATAAGGAATATCCAGTGTGCGTATATATATATACACTAGGTTTTAAAACTAATATACGTATAATACATTATATATACACATATATATATATGTATATATATACTGCTTCATCTTTGTTGTCAGTTGTCAGTGGTAGAATGAACCCTGACAACAAAGAAGCAGTGGCAGCTGACATGACATGTAGGAAAGCATCTCCGAAGCAGAAGAGCACCAGGCGCAGAATACGGTCGAAAGACTTACATCGGCAGCAGCAGCAGCAGCAGCAGCAGCAGCAGCAGCAGCAGCAGCAGCAGCAGCAGCAGCTCCACACCAGATGCCGCACCAGACTCGTGTAACGAGTGTAACGAGAGATGCTGCTGCCCAATATATATATATATATATATATATTATATATTATATATATATATATATATATATGAGGAAGGAGAGAAGGGAGAAAGGACGGAGAAGAAGGAATGATGGATTGATGTATAGACTGGATAAGAAATATTTAGTCAAAAGAGGAATACTATTCGAATGAAATAAGAATAAAAGTGAGTGAATGACGTTTAGAAAAAAGGTGGGTATAAGGACAGAAATGGATCAGTGATGGAAGAATGAATGAACAGTGAAATAATGGAATAAAGGAACAGATGAAGGAATGAAGAAATAGATGAATGAATGAGGGAATAGATGAAGGAATGAAGGAATAGATGAAGAGATGAAGGAGTGAAGGAATAGATCAACAGATGAAGGAATAAAGGTGTCAACCCAATCCTTCCGTTGACAATCCTTCTGATTAAATCCTTGTTCTCTGTGTACTTAACGCCTATTTAACGTTCACCTTTTGAACACTAATTCTACGTATAAGTATAACCTGAACTAATCAGCAACACAGTTTAATATCTTTCCAGTTTAATAAGAAACAAACAGACAGAACTCAATTCGATTACAACTCAACTAGTCAGCCACACTACTACAGCGAACACACTCGAATTCAAACTTCTCTAGTCAGCATAATTCTTCGCGCCTCTTGACACACCTGTCCTCTGTGCGCATAAGCGAAATCTAATAATATACATATAGCGCGCCGCTGCCGATATCGGCCGGCCGCGCGTGTCACTAAGACTAAACGTTATACATCTATCATATATACATATACACGTGAAACTAAAGTAAACGCACTAAATATATACGCCAATATCTCGCACTGCAAGACTGTACACAAAACACAGTTTACATTACCTCCTTCCTTTTTCTGGAATTGAGCAAATTAAATTTCAAAATTTGCGAAATTACCAAAATACATGAAACATATATATATCTAACTAATCAATAAACAGTCTTACGATTACTTATAACCTTGACAAACAATCAGCAATAACATTCAATCTGCCCTTCTTGTACTTCACCTCAACATCAAAAGCTTGTAAGGCTAACGCCCAACGCACAAGTTTAGCAGACTTAGACATTGACTCAGTCAAATATGTAAGAGGATTGTGATCAGTAAAAATGAAAATTTTTGATCCAATTATAATTTCTTTTAACTTGTTTAGAGCCCAAACAATAGCATAGGCCTCCTTTTCCACAGTAGCCCATCTCTTCTGGGTATCAGTTAATTTCTGACTGATAAATGACACAGGGCGTTCTATTCCCTTGTCGTCCATCTGTGTTAAAACAGCACCGACTGCAAAGTCACTACTATCGCAGTACAAATTGAATGGTTTTCCCACTTCAAAAACATATAACACTACTTTGGATCGCACAGCCTCTTTAAGTAAATCAAATGCTTGCTGATGTTCAACAGTCCAATCAATCTTATCAGAAACACGTTTACTAGTTAAATCAGATAAAGGTTTCGCAATCTGTGCAAAGTCCTTAATAAACTGTCTGTAATAATTAAAAAATCCAAGCAGTTGCTTAACTTGCTTCTTAGTTTCTGGGATCTTCAAATTAGTCAAACTTTCAATTCTGTCTGGATTCATCTTTATCTTACCAGACCCAACCACATGACCGATAAACCTTACTTCAGACTTACCAAATATGCATTTTTTCAAATTTAAGGTAACGTTATGCAATCTCATTTGCATCAAAAATGCATCTAGATGCTGCAAGTGAACTTTCCAACTGTCAGAATGCACAGCAATGTCATCAACATACGGTTCTGCAAAGTCACTTATAGGCTGTAAAACTAAATTTATCGCCTTAACAAAAGTTCGGCCAGAATTTATCATTCCAAAAGGAACACGAGTAAATTCATACAGTCCATTATGTGTTACAAAAGCTGTCTTCCATTGATCAGATTGTTTTACAGGACAAGTCCAATAAGCACTTCGACAGTCCAAAATAGAAATCACATTAGACTTTCCAACTTTGTTCAAAACGTCTCTGACAATCGGCATCGGATATTTACAATCCACTGTGAATGAGTTAATGTATCTGTAGTCACAGGCAAGTCTCAAAGATCCGTCTTTCTTTTTAACAATAACCAAAGGGCTTGCCATTCTGCTCGATGATGGTTTAATAATGTTTGTTTTTAACATTTCTTTGATCTGACGTTCCACTTCTGCTCGATAAATCAAAGGAATTCGATATGCTGCAAATTCCTTTCCATGAAATCCTGGTTTTAGTTCAATTTCATGTTCAACCAATGTACATAATCCGGGTTTTTCTGAAAATCTATCACAGTATTTGTTCAAGACTTTCAACAACTGTTCTTGCTGAGTTACTGTCAAATGGCTAATTTGTTCAGGATCGAGGTTAAGTGAATTCTTGTCATCTTGAACCTCATTCCTCATTGGTAATTCAACCACTGAACCAAAATCTTCATCTTCTTCAACGATTAGACCACAACTTAATGCTCGAGTAACATATTTTCTGATCTTGTTGGCGTGAATTATTTTTCGACCATTTTCACCCATATCGACTAAATAAGAGTACTTTGATCTTCGATGTATGATCGTACATGGACCATGCCATCGAGAAATAAGTTTGTTCGTTGACGTTGGATACAAAACTATGACTCTCTCACCAGCTTCAAATTCTTTGTGCTTTGCTCTCTTGTTATACTGATTCGTGTATTGTAATTGCTTTTCTCGAGAGTAAGATTCTGCAAACAATAATGCTTTCTCCATATTTTTTTTGAGTTCTTTCAAATACTTTTCTGGTTTAACTCCAACATGAGGTGGTAAGTTTATTTCTCTAGTCCAACTCTCTTTTAATATTGCCAATGGTCCTCTCGGAATTTTCCCATAGACAAGCATATATGGTGATACTCCAGTAGTTGCATTCGGCACTTCTCGTAATGCCCACACTGTGAAAGGAATTATCTTGTGCCATTTCCTCGGGTTGTCTATTATCACATGATGGATCATCTTTTTAAATGTCTGATTCCATCTCTCTACTAATCCAGCAGCTTCTGGGTGTCCTGGTGTGTCGAATCGTGGACTACAGCCCATTAAATTGAGAAATTCTCTTGTCAAACTGGCTGTGAAGTTCGTTCCTTGGTCACTTGTAATCACTGACGGTACACCAACGTTCATGAACAGTTCCGTCAACGCTTCACACACAGCCTTCGCTGTCAGCGATTTCAATAAGAAGATTGTAGGCCATCTGGTGCACGAGTCCACAATGCATAAACAATACTTGTGACCTGCAGCAGATACTGGATCGATCGGGCCAACGAGGTCCATCGTCATTCTCTTGAAGGCGACCTCTTCTCTTGAGACTGGAGTGATAGGCACTCTATCCATCACCAGACTCCTTGCCTTTAATTGACACTTCTCACAAGACTTACAAAATTTCACAATGTCTCTTCTCATCTTTGGCCATACAAAAGATAATTTTATTCGTTCTCTTGTTTTCTCTTCTCCTAGATATCCTCCAAATACCGATTCATGCGCCAATTCCATCACTTTAATTCGTCTCTCTTTTGGTAACACTAGTTGATATATCGTCTGGTCTAATATCTGATATTTCTTATGCAATAAACCGTTGATCACACAGAATTCAGATTCTTTCTCTTGTGCTAACTTCCACCACGGCTTCAACGATTCATCATTTCTCTGTTGCTCTTCGAACTTCTTCGAATCGGCAATCTGCACCTTTTGTTCTTCATCCATTTCTTCATCTCTATACAAGTCTCCTATCCCCACATCACATTCATTGTCTTCTTCAGTTTCATTTAATGTGCCATTCTCGCATGCAACCATCTCTTGCTCATACATCTCTGATGTTACACCATCTCGCGATAAGCTTCGTTGCTCATTACTTTCGTTTTCCTCATCACTTGAACTTTCAGTTTCACTCTTCTCATCAACATCTACCATTTCCTGTTTCCGACTCTGCGCTCTCGTCATTACATTTGCTCGTACACTCACATCTCCTTGTATCGTTTTAACTTTCATCTGTGGTACGGCTTTTAATTCGGCAATTATCTCTGGATGCAACAAGAATCTTTCTGTACTGCCCATCTTTGCAATACTAGCACACATCAAAGTGACATAAGGTGTAAGTGAACACTGGATTTTACGCGGAAATCCCTCTTCTTCCACGTCACTACCACACATTCTAACATCGACTTTCACTAACTTCGCAGGAATGGCATCTCCTGCCACACATTGCAAATTCACTTTTCCAATTTGTTCCACCTTCATGCCTTCCAGTAATTCTTCACTAATCACCGGAATTTCTGCTCCCGAGTCGCTCAGTGCTTTGACTTTCACTGGCTCTTTACCGTCTACTGCACGAATTTCAACCTCGACATATTGCAAGAACGATTTCTTCAATATTCGACTGTCATCTTTTCCTATGACTTCTCTCTGAATTTCAGCATCCAATAGAATTTCTTTTTGAATACCACATTTCATTACTGACTTTACTTCAGTCTCTTGGTTTTCTTGACTCGCCGTTTGATTATCTGTATCACTAACCACTTGAATCAAATTCACCCTTGTGTGTTCTTGATTTCTGCTAGAACTAGCTGCTGCCACTGGAACTGGACAAAATTTAACCAAATGTTTATCTGAACCACAGTTGTGACAACGCTTCACAACTGTATGGTATGGTTGTGAAATACCTCGTTGTTCATTTCCTTCATATCTCTTATACTGCGTAAACGATGTGTTGCCTTCCCTCTTGGCAAACGGCGCTGACGATTTGTTAAATCCCTGACGACCAAACGTCACTTCTCTGGTCTCATTGGGTACAGGGACACTAGCCTTGACTTCTTTACGTATGAACTGATTCCCTGTTCCTGGATTACTTTTCCACTTTCCACTCTGGCTTTGGTTTACGGAACGTTGAGAAGGATAACTGTTTATATTTGGGATCGCAAACCCAATTCGATTGTTTACATGAATGTCTGCTAAGTCTGCCACTGCACTAGCTTGAAGACAGTCAGTTCCTTCCTTCGACAATACAAACTGTAGTGGACCTGGCGGTAAACATTCTTTTAGCTTATCCGCTACCAGCAAATCAAAGAGCGTATCATACTCTCTGTTCACGTTTCGACTTCTCACGTAATAGTTTAGCAAGTTCTTCAGTCTTGCCGTAAACATCGTATAAGTCTCTTCTGTCGTCTTCTTAGCATCCACAAATCTGGCTCTGTAT
>OY744608.1:63559693-63562193 GCA_963556255.1 Allolobophora icterica
AGCAACTAATTGCGCATGAAGGACCTGCTTAAGAACCCACCTGTTAATGTCTTGGAGGAGGCGCGAATCCCTACCCTTTGCATTGCAAGGTCAACGCTGTACCCAATCAGCTACCGTGTCACGCAACACAATTATTTTCTATGTAATAAAAATAATAATAATAATAATAATAATAACAATAATAATAATAATTACAATAATAATAACAATAATAATAATAACAACAACAACAACAATAATGATAATAATACGCCCGAGGGATCTTGTTTACCTCGGCTAAAAATAATAATGATAATGAAAATATAATAATAATAATTACAATAACAGTAATAAGGACAATTATAATAATGTCAATAATAATAATATTATTGTATTATTATTATTAGTAGTATTAGTAGTAGTAGTAGTAGCTGTTGTTTTTGTTGTAGTAATAGTAGCATAGTAATAGTAGTAGCCTATAGGCGTACTGGTGGTAGTAGTAGTAGTAGTAGTAGTAGTAGTAGTAGTAGTAGTAGTAGTAGTAGTAGTAGTAGTAGTAGTAGTAGTAGTAGTAGTAGTAGTAGTAGTAGTAGTAGTAGTAGTAGTAGTAGTAGTAGTAGTAGTAGTAGTAGTAGTAGTAGTAGTAGTAGTAGTAGTAGTAGTAGTAGTTATAATAATGATAATCATCATCATCGTCGTAATCATCATCATCATTATAATATTAATATTAGTAATTGTTGTTTCCAACGTGTAGTTAGACCCTACAACGTGTCTGTGTAAAATAAGATAGCGTGTTGTACATTTTAATCTCTAGCTCCACACTGGTCACGATTCATTGGAATCTCCACTATTTGTTTTTAAAAGCCCATTTGTAATAGAGATAGCGAGAATGGCCAGAAAATGAATGACACAGACAGACAGACAGATAGAGATAAGTACCGTTATCATAATAATTTGCTGCCTTTGTCTTTTGTTTCTTACTTCGGGAGGGGCGTAACCATCCACCACCACCAGACGCGCACCGCCCTGAGTTACCGCCCTGAGTTTGCCCGTATCAATGTAAAAAGGTTCTCCATCAAATGCCGGGGCCCCAGAATATGGAACTCCCTACCTGCTGTACTAACTTCAATTCGACCTATCAGCCGATTTAAAACACTGCTAAGGTCCTATATTATAAGCAACATCACCTCAATTATTGTCGACATATAATATACTAGGGTTCATTAATGTTATCTGTTTTATAATTTATTATTACTACCATTCATTAACTGATTATTCACTTAAGGTTTTAAGATAGTAAAATAGCTATACCTTAGATATGAATATGTCTACTCTCAATGCTTGCTTTATTTTGTGTTTAAATTTTGGCTCACTGTTAGTTAAGATTTATAAATTTTCAACCAGATATGTATCTATACTGTCCGTCTCAGCCTGTGAACTATCAGGGTGTCCCATTTTAGCGGTACTTGTCCCTTAGGGACATCCTTTTATAACACTAAACTGATAACTGTTGTTTTCTGTCACTGTTAATCTGCAGTTTGTGTGTTGTAATAAAAACGGATTTGATTTGATTGATTTGACAGACAGAGAAGTGAGCACGTTACGAAAATACATGCACACTTACATACAGAAGTGTGTACATACATAAATGCATACAGATGCATGTATTTATAAACACACTAGCCTATACATTTACTTGTATGGTATGATTCAACAACATATCTCGGTCAATCCGGAATGAGTTCGTGCTTCGAACCGGTAACGCTTGGATCCTTAACCACTCGGAAAAAGCTCGGTCATGTTCCATCGGCGTTTTATCTCTCTCATACGAAAACCGGATTCACCAGAGGTGGCGATCGGCAGCGCCCGACTAAGAGAGAGAGGAAGAGACGCAGAGAGAAGCAGAGAGACAGAGACAAAGAGGCAGAGACAGACAGACAGACAGACAGAGACAGACAGAGACAGACAGACAGAGAGGCAGAGGATTCTCTTCTCCGATCGATTCCACACGAACTGTTGGCAGACGAAAGGCAGAGCAGACGATTTCCGTTTCCCGCGCTCATGACCAGGAGTCACGAACGACGCGGGTCACGACGCACATGAGTCAGCGTCATGAGTTCATGAGGAGAGGCAGGACAGAGACAATTGATGGTGGGGATGGTCAATGAGGATGGACAGAGGGAAGAACGGACGGACGGACGGAGGAAGGGTGGGAGGTATGGAGAGACGGACGGACGGCCGATCTGGTTTATAACGAAAGTGCGGACGACCCACTGTGTCTACACATCTGTTCTAGATTTCCCATTCTCATCACTGCCCCGCCCTGCCGCCCTCCTTCTCAATCTCTTCCTGCCAGCCAGTCAACCTGTCTGCTATGCTATGCTATGTTATGTTATGTTATGTTATGTTATGTTATGTTATGCTATGTTATGTTATGTTATGTTATGTTATGTTATGTCATGCCATGATATGTTATGTTATGTTATGATATGATATGATATGTTATGTTATGTTATGTCAT
>OY744608.1:63567193-63587193 GCA_963556255.1 Allolobophora icterica
GGACCACACACAGACCACGGACCACACACAGACCAAGGACCACAAACAGACCACGGACCACACACAGACCAAGGACCACACACAGACCAAGGACCACAAACAGACCACGGACCACACACAGACCACGGACCACACACAGACCACGGACCACACACAGACCACGGACCACACACAGACCACGGATCACACAGAGACCACGGACCACACACAGACCACGGATCACACAGAGAACAAGGACCACAAACAGACCACGGACCACACACAGACCACGGACCACACACAGACCACGGACCACACACAGACAACGGACCACAAACAGACCACGGACCACACACAGACCACGGACCACACACAGACCACGGACCACACACAGACCACGGATCACACAGAGAACAAGTACCACAAACAGACCACGGACCACACACAGACCACGGACCACACACAGACCACGGACCACACACAGACAACGGACCACACACAGAACACGGACCACAAACAGATCACGGACCACACACAGACCACGGACCACAAACAGACCATGGACCACACACAGACCACACACAGACCACGGACCACACACAGACCACGGATCACACACAGAACAAGGACCACAAACAGACCACGGACCACACACAGACCACGGACCACACACAGACCACGGACCACACACAGACCACGGACCACACACAGACCACGGACCACACACAGACCACGGACCACACACAGACCACGGATCACACAGAGAACAAGGACCACAAACAGACCACGGACCACACACAGACCACGGACCACACGCAGACAACGGACCACACACAGACAACGGACCACACACAGAACACGGACCACAAACAGACCACGGACCACACAGAGAACAAGGACCACAAACAGACCACGGACCACACACAGACCACACACAGACCACGGACCACACACAGAGAACGGACCACACACAGACAACGGACCACACACAGAACACGGACCACAAACAGACCACGGACCACACACAGACCACGGACCACACACAGACCACGGACCACAAACAGACCACGGACCACAAACAGACCACGGACCACAAACAGACCATGGACCACACACAGACCACGGGCCACACACAGAACAAGGACCACACACAGACCACGGATCACACACAGAACAAGGACCACAGACAGAACACGGACCACACACACAGACCACAGATCACACAGACCACGGACCACACACAGAACAAGGACCACACACAGACCACGGACCACACACAGACCATAGACCACACACAGAACAAGGACCACACACAGACCACGGACCACACAGCGTTCGTGCACCGACTCCTAATAGAAACATATTCGGGTCATCGAATGCTGACGATTTCCATATTCTATTAATTGATACGAGGCTGGTGTTGTCCACCTGGGACCTGCTGGACAACCACTCACCGACCGTAGTGGACATGCACCGGACGATCGGAGTTGGCGTGATGACCACCAGGGCGCGCCACGAATTGCAGTGACCGATGACGAAGCACGTGATCGACGCATACACACACACATACACACACATAGATACATACAAATACACATGCATACATACATTCATACATACATACATACATGTACATTTGAACACAATACATACACATATGCATATATAAATACTTACGGAAATACAGACAAACACACCACACAGTCATGCACGCAGACAGGCTGAGATAGTCAAAGTGACAAACACGATCACAAAGACACACGGAGACAAACAGACAGACAGATCAGCAGAGGGATAAAGCCACAGTCAGACTGACAGATACAAAACACATGAACACTCAGAGACAGGTAGTCAAACAGGCACACGGAGAGAAAGAGATGCAGAGAGAGAGAGAGAGAGAGAGAGAGAGAGAGAGAGAGAGAGAGAGAGAGAGAGAGAGAGAGAGAGAGAGAGAGAGAGAGAGAGAGAGAGAGGCATACGGACAGGAACATACAGAGACACAAACAAATCGTGCTGGTGGCTCGCCAGCAGAAGAGTAATGAAATCGACCAATACAATTAGAGCGTATCATCTCCGTCTCTGTCTCTGTCTCTCTGTGTGTCTCTCACTGTCTCTCTCGCTCTTTTCATCCTCTATTCCTCCTCCCTTCTTCCATTTCTCCGCCTTAATTACTCTTCCTCCTTCTTTCATCATTCCTTCCTTCCATCTTCCTCGATTTCCTCTTTCTCCTCATCCTCTTCTTCCCTTCCTCCTCTCTTTTCCATTTCTCTCTAATTCCTTTTCCTCCATCTTCCTCCACCATCATTCCTCTTCTTCTTCCTCATCTTCTTCCTCCCTTCCTCCTCCATTATTTCGTTCCTCCATAATTCCTCTTCCTCTCCTATTCCTCCTTCCTCTCCTCCATCCTCCTCCATTTCCATCATTCCTCCTCCTCCTCCGATCCTCTCCCTCCTAATCATCCTCCAATCGCTCCATCAGTGACCGCTGTTAAACCTCCCATCGACAACTAGCGACATCTTTCGATGCGCAGTGACAGCACCAATAGCAGCAGCAACCGGAAGCAAATCTCCGGCACTTCCGGTCGATTTCCCGCCACAGTTCGGCGTCTAATTGGAAGCTCCTTGTCATCGACCGGCAACCATAAAGTCTGCTGTCCAGATCTAGTTGCCCAGCGGTGCCTCAAACGATGTATCTGTGAAACCGAGTGATCTGTGAAGGGCCGCTCTGTGCTGAACTCCCTTCCTGCCTTCGAAAGGGAAGAAGAACCTTTGACCTCTGACCTGGCAATTGACCTGAGGACTGATCCATAGCAGGAAGAGGAAACGAACGTAGAAATACGAACAGAGAGATAAACGGAAAGGTAGAGAGACGGAAAGACAAACAGAAAGACAGACAGATAGAAAGATATTCGAACAGACAAACAGAAAGACAGACATAAAGATAGATAGACAGACAGATAGATAGACGGGAATACAGGGTAAGAACCATCAGTTATAGCAATCTAAGAATTTCTATAGCGCCACTGTGATAGCGTTCAATTTCATTATTAAGGTTAGAAAGACAGACAAACAGAGAGACAAACAAACAAACAGACAGATAGACAAACAGACAGATAGACAGACAGACAGACAGATAGACAGACAAATAGCAACAGTGCGTTTGCAGGTGGTCTATTAAAAACATACTTACTTACTTATTTACTTACTTACTTACTTACTTACAAACAGACAGATAGACAGACAAATAGACAAACAGACAAACAGACAGACAAACAGACAGACAGAAAAAAGGAAGAAGGAAATACAGGAAAAAGAGCAGAGGGTAAGACAGAGCAGAAATACGAAAAAGCGTACATGAAAGAGAGAACAATACGTGACATGAACGTAACAGACGCGGACGCACAGAAACAGACCCACAGAGAGACAGACAAAGAGAGTCACAGACAGACATGGACGCAGACAGACATTAGCACACAGACAAACAGACAGACAGACAGACAGACAGACAGACATGCAGACATACGCACACAACATAAAGACCAACGTACTCGTCATTAAAATAGTTGCCAGTCATTAACTTCCTTTGACGCCGAAATTAACCGAAGACCATGCCAAGTTGATTCGCCTCAACTGTAAACTAATAAGGCAATTTATATAGCGCTTGACTGCAATAAAGGACGATATAAAACTAATTAAGATATTTAATAAAGAAATATTGAAAACGATCCGTGAATTCCTGTTGGCCATTTGCAACACGGGCGACCAAAACAAAATGCTCCAAGGTTGGCATCTTGAAATGGCGCTACAAAAATGCTACATTACATTGCGTTGCCATAGCCACAGGACTTTTATGGGTGTTTCCCAGAGCGCTGGACCAGTTCCTATATAACGGGTTACATGGATATAGGCAAACACTTATATAGGCACCTTTTAGTTTCACCAACAATTAAACGATGGTTTGAAAAACACACAAATGAAACCAATAAACTATATATAATATTGCATGCATATAAACCTAAGTACATATATAATCATATATATATGCAGAATTATGCACGTATATTTATATTAGTATATTTTATGAGACCATTATACTTATACATATATATATATATGTTCAGTATATAACAATTTAATATGTATATATACATGCATGTACACTATAGATGTACAGAGGAGTATATGCACACATTCATATAATATACATATATATATATATGTTCATAAATACATATGTATGTGCATATAGTTATGTATTCATAAAATGACCTCGGTCGAAAAAGATCGGTTCTCGGAATGGACTTATTAAAATTTTCCATCAAGCATCAGCTGATGATAACTCAAAGAAATCCGGTTAAAATTTTCCGACCGTCCGGTCCAAAATTTATGCGCATTTTGTTATGGAGGTGGCGATAGTGTAGTGGTTAGCCTGCTGGACTGGCAATCCCGAGAGATCTGGTATTCGAATCCCCGCCACAGCAGAAATTTGTTTTGAGATTTCTGCTCCACCCGCACCCCATATAGACGAATCAGCTATGATGAGTACACTGACTGTACACTGTTGGTGGCAAGATGAAACGACGAGGGTGTCGACTGGCCACCCGTCCTCATATGCCGGGGATAAGAAAATGAAGTCGCTAACACCGCATACCCATGGCTGCCTCAGGGCTAGCTTAAGGGACTTTCTTCTTGTTCTTGTTCTTGTTCTTGTTCTTGTTCTTGTTCTTTTTCTTGTTCTTATTCTTATTCTTATTCTTGTTCTTGTTCTTCTTCCTCTTCTTTCTTCTTCTTCTTCTTCTTCCTCTTCTTCTTCTTCTTCCTCTTCCTCTTCCTCTTCCTCTTCCTCTTCCTCCTCCTCCTCCTCCTCCTCCTCCTCCTCTTCCTCTTCCTCTTCCTCTTCCTCTTCCTCTTCCTCTTCCTCTTCCTCTTCCTCTTCCTCTTCCTCTTCCTCTTCCTCTTCCTCTTCCTCTTCTTCTTCTTCTTCTTCTTCTTCTTCTTCTTCTTCTTCTTCTTCTTCTTCTTTCTTCTTCTTCTTCTTCTTCTTCTTCTTTCTTCTTCAAACATAAAATCAATTGGTGGGAAACAAACATAAAAATTAAATCTATCTCTCCCCGATGCGTTATTCTATGAATTTGTCCTTAATGCATCACGTGGCATAATACATTGACTCCTAGTTCCGTGCAGATGCGTTTACTAGATGCAAAAGTCAATATTCAAGGTCTGACCAAAAGTAATTTTCCGGCTGATCTGGTAAGCCACAAGTTTTCCATTTTCTCCGCCGAGGTCGCAATATTATGTATACGTAACTAAATAAACCTAGCCACAGGCTAATATACACGTACATGGGTTCTGTATTATGTATATATTGCTATGTATATACATATATATGTAGGCATTTCGATATGCTTCACTAAATTGCTTACGTGAGATATATATATACATTGTTTACACAGTGTTTATAGTTACATTGTCATACATGCATACAAATATATATACACACATATATACTACTATATACATTATATATCTTTTATATACCTTTTAAATGTTTGACATCCAGACATCTTTCTTCATATAATTGTGCAGCCAGATTCCAATATCTATGTATGTGTGTATATATGTATATATGTGTAATGTGTATATATATATATTTATATTGATACAGTGTATATGTTTATGTATGTATATATATATATACATATATATGTGTATATATATATATGTGTGTATATACACGTGTGTGTGAAATCTGGCTGCGCATGAATAAAGAAGGAAGATGTCAAGGATTTAAAAGGCAAATTCTCTGCGTCCTTGTTTTGTCTTTGACTCGCGAATCCTGATCCATTGTCCCCAGACGACAATTCCAATCATGTTAACGCGCCATCGACGGCCAACCACTTTTTATAGCGCAATATTTGCCGAAGACGTCACGGACCATCATCACAGGCCCTTCCTTCCTTCCTTCTTTTCTTCCTTCCTGCCTTCCTACCGTCCGTCTGGAAGGGTAAGTAATGCCCTCTGACGGTTGCCGGTTTGTCGTATCAATGACGTGTGTCAATAAATGCGGCAATGGAAGACGAAAGGAAACACACATTACGCGAGTCGGCGGATATTGCTACGACTGATAAATGCCCAGCGAACAATTCACATCGCACCGGGATCTTGTCCGAGGCACTTAGGGTTTGTCGCAGTAACTGCTTGAAGACGGTGCAACGAGGAACGCCTCGAAATCATTAATTTTCTGCCGACTGTTGACAATGGAAGGGAGATGGTGTGGCCGTCATCTGAGCGATAATAGGGGGATCGTGATTTGATTGGACGAAAGATTTGTTGATCCAAATTCTCGGTGATCGAGGTTTCCTTTATTGGTCCAAGTTCTTGCTGATCAAAGTTTTCCATTATTGGTCCAAATTCCGTTATTGGTCCAAGTTCTTGCTGATCAAAGTTTTCCATTATTGGTCCAAATTCCTTTATTGGTGCAAGTTCTTGCTGATCAAAGTTTTCCATTATTGATCCAAATTCCTTTATTGGTCCAAGTTCTTGCTGATCAAAGTTTTCCATTATTGATCCAAATTCCTTTATTGGTCCAAGTTCTTGCTGATCAAAGTTTTCCATTATTTTTCCAAATTCTTGGTGATCAAAGTTTTTTATCGATCAAAGTTCTTGCTGATCAAAGCATTCCTTTATTAGTCCAAATTCTTGGTGATCGAAGGGTTTCTTTATCGATCAAAGTTCTTGCTGACCAAAGTTTTCTTTTATTTGTACGCGGTCTTGCTGATCGAAGCTTTCTTTATCGGTCTCGGTGAATGAGGAATTTTAAGTTATGGCCGATGATATGGATTGTATTGCATCGTATTGTATTGGATGTAGCCTATGGTGTACTACAAGGCTTCGTGACCTCATCGTACCTTTCTTGACCTCATTTAACCTTGCCTTTCTCACCTCAACGATCTTACCTAACGATGCTGTAGCTAACATCGCATGACCTGGCTTGTATTACATTGTTCTGCATTGTATCGAGTTGTTTTGTGATGGATCACAATTTATTGTATTCTGTTGCTTTTTTTGTATCATACTTCTGTATATGGTATGGCATAGTATTTGTATTGCATTGAATTCTATTGTACTGTATTGTATTACATTGTATTACAGTGAATCATATTTATTTTGTATTGTATTGTATTGTTTTGCAATTTATTGCATTGCTTTGCATTCTATCTCTCTCCCATCCAAGACGATTTGCACGACTTTAGGATTAGTGACGGGCATCTAGAGCGCACCTTGAAGACAATGACCTTGTTCTGCCAAAAGCCATAGCAACGCCGTTTCCATAGCAACGAGAGGAAGAGCGCTGCGCCTGAGATAATGTTACCGCGTCTTCCATTCACCTGCGACTTGCAACAAATCGTTGCTTCTTTCTCCGTCGTTAAACGATCTATCGATCTCCCTTGACGCCCTTCGAAGATGCACTCAGCCTCCTTACAATTAACCGTCTCTTTTGCATTGTACTCTGTCGCACTGCATTGTATTGCATTATATTGTACTGCTTGTATTCTATTGTATTTTATTGCATTGTATTGCATTTCATAGTATTGTATTGTTTTTATTGTATTGTACTGCATTTTGTTTTGTATTGTTTTATATTGCATTTTTTGCATTGCATTGCATTGTATTGCATCGTATTGTATTGGTTTGCATTGTGTTGCATTTTTTGCATTGCATTGTATTGCATTGCATTGTATTGCATCGTATTGTATTGTATTGCATTGTATTGCATCGTATTGTATTGTATTGCATTGTATTGTATTGTATTGCATTGTATTGTATTGCATTGCATTGTATTGCATTGTATTGTATTGCATTGCATTGTATCGCATTGCATTGCATCGTATATTGTAATGTATTGCATTGTATTGCATCGTATTTGTAATAGTAGTAGTAGTAGTAGTAGTAGTAGTAGTAGCAGCAGCAGCAGCAGCAGCAGCAGCAGCAGCAGCAGCAGCAGCAGCAGCAGCAGCATCAGCAGCAGCAGCAGCAGTAGCAGTAGCAGTAGCAGTAGTAGTAGTAGAAATATTAATAATATTAATATTAACAATAGCATTACATCAACGAAGACTAGCCATCCCAGAATAATGCAAACCTTAATCTTTAAAATCCTGAGGGATAACATGTACCTCAGGCAAAAATAATAATAATAGTTAAAACAATAATAATAGTTAAAACAATAATAATAATAATAATAATAATAATAATAATAATAATAATAATAATAATAATAATAATAATAATAATAATAATAATAATAATAATAATAATAATAATGATAATAATAATAATAATATAATGATAATAATGATAATAATAGTAATGATGATAGCTGTCATCATCATCGTCGTCGTCGTCATCATCTTCCAAAGCATCGGTGTGCTCTGGGTTCGAACCGTCGATGCCAAGCCAATGGCGTGCAACGGACCAAAGAGGACAATATGGCAGCCAGCAGTGTAGGCCATGGATGCGGCTCCTGCTGTTTTGCTGCTGCCGCTGATGATGATGATGATGATGATGATGATGATGATGATGATGATGATGATGATGATGATGATGATGATGATGATGATGATGATGATGATGATGATGATGATGATGATGATGATGATGATGATGATGATGATGATGCGGTGGTCGTGGCAGCCAAATGTTGATGCTGTTGTTTGTGATGCGAATGGAATCGATAAGGTTGACGAACCGAAGAGAGGCTGCCGCGACTGCGGAGGAGGCTGTTGCAATAATCAATTTCCGGCTGAAGAGAACAAGGAACGAGGACGACGCCGCGATTGTCGATGATCGACGCCAGAGGGCGAAGAGGATGGAGGAAGGAAGAGGAGGAAGGGCTTATTGGCGAAGAGGATGGAGGGAGGAAGAGGAGGAGGAGGATGTTGAGGAAGATGACGGAGAAAGCAAGAGGAGGAGGGAGAGAATGCTGAGGAAGAGGATGAAGGAAGGAGAGAAAAAAGGAAGAAGAGGTTTGACGACGACGGACATTTTTGAAGAAGAGGATAGAGGAGGGAAGAGGAGGAGGAAGGAGTAGGAGGAAGATGGCAAGGGTTTAATAGGAAGAGGAATGCACGGAGAAGCCGAAAGAAGAGAAAGAGGAGGAGAAAGAGGAAGGAGTAGAGTAGGAAGAAAAGAGGTTGGAGAAGGCAGAGGATTCAATAGGACTAGCAGTTGCAATGGCAGTGCACAGAAGGAAGAAGGAAAGGCCACGGCAACAGACTCTTAGACGGCGTTTTTATAACTTTATCTTTATTGTACCACCAGGTAAAAAAATCGAATGTTGGGGTACCACCGGCAAAGGTCAGATCAAAACAAACAGGAGAGCGTGAATTTCCCTTGCAATTAGCGTAGAAAAAGAAGCGCATGGACGTAGAATAGTTAACCAAAGAAATTTAAAGAAAAATAAGCGCATGGTAGACGTAGAATAGTGACTTCAATAGTCAATAGCTAATCAAAGATGGATGAGCATAAACTCACAGAAAATTTAAAGAAACTAAGCGCATGGTGGACGTAGAATAGTGATTTCAATTATAGTCACTAGCAATAATTATATAGACATTACTTATACATACAACGGCATCTTTCTCCATCGTTTTTCAATCACAGAAGAATATAAGTAATTCACGTCCATTAATAGCATTCATTTATATACAGCTGACAACAGTTTAAAGTGGTGTGTTGAGTTGACGACCCTTAGATCCCTTATGCATATTTTCCCTGCATACACGTAAACCGTGGTAAAGTTTGCTGTTGAACGATGCTGTGTCGTATTGACGATAATGATGATCGTGCCGCTGATTGAAGTGCTGAAGTCTGGCACGCTAATCTCATATTATTCATTCATTCATTAGCGTCGCCCTCCTCCTTTATCAAGGTCTGTGACTGGCACCACCCGAGTACGGCGGTTGCGAAGTTAAGTCTAGCGATTAGTTAAGTTCTGTCTAACGAAGCCGTATCATAACGAAGATGGCTGGCGTCACCCTCCTCTATTTGTCCATGCTCTAGACTGGCACCAATCGAAAGCAGTTGCATAGTCTGTATAATATGCGCACTGCAGTGTGAAGATATTTATGTAGAATTAAGCATCGTAAAAAGTGCAATGACAATCATTGACCTTCATCACGCCATCTGTCGATAACTTAGTGAATTCGTAATGAGATCATTTCTGCATTTTTACTGGAGATTCGTTTCTGTCGCATTAACAAGCTACGCTTGAGCGATTTCGATTTGGAAATGACCTACAAGCATTCCGCGGTTGCCCAGAGATCATATCCTCTATAGTCGAAGCTACTGCATAATCGACGGATATTTTTAAGCGGCCTAACCAAACCTGCCATGGGCGCATTTTTCCAACTGTGGCCTCGCCAGTGAGTTGTGCAACCTCAGTATAGTACCCTTGTCTCTGTGTATGTATGTATCAAGATAAATTATAGTGCCTTTAACGTAGGTTACCTCACAAAAGCGCTACACGCATGTCTACCTGACTGATACAAACAAGTGCCTTTTAATAAGACAGTTTGAAAATATTTGCTGCCCAGAGCCAAATGTGACATTACCTAAGTGCAGTGGAAGACTGTTCCCAGTAAGAGAACTGTAGAAAAAAGACTGGGGGGTTAGACCTTTATTTATGTGGAGTTGGGGTGTGCAATGAAGACTTAACCATGGGGTCCTAAGAAAGACTAGGGGGTTGAACCCCCAAACCCCCCTCCGACAATTCTTATCCTGACTGTTCCTACACAAGAGAAAATGCGACTACGGGCTCTTGCCCTCCTTATCAGACCTAAGGCTCAGTTAGACTTTTTTCCGTTTCAGCACATTACCTTGGAGGTTTCACACTCGTGTGCATCCCTATCTTCCTCACTCATTTTCCCCTTGAAAAATCCATGTTTCTCTTCTCTTGCTAACACTGCATCGCATGGCGACTTGGTTGCTCCACCGACCTGCACTTCCGCGGTCCAGCATAGAAGTTTTGCTGTGCATGGTCAGCCCATCCTCCTGGAATCCTCCTGCCTAACAACCTGCAACATGAGCTTCTCAGCCTCTCTTTGCCTCTAGGAGACCAGTTTGTTCGACCGTGGTTTCACCCTCCCTCCCCTTCACCTATTCCGAATTTAGCACGCCACTTTAAGGTCACTGCATGCAGGTAACAAAATACTCCTTAATATCTGTTTCAAAACTGTGAAACTATGCAAATTTAATATATTTACGACACTGGGGTCACAACAGAGTCAAACAACACTCGCCAGAAACTGCGACAAATCGCACGAAAGAAGCAGAGGACCAAAAGTGTTGGTGACTGCAACCGCCACTTTTAAAAGTGACTGTGACCAGACACCACCATCCTAATGCAAAGGTTACGCCCATGCGTACATACACATGTATTAGTATAAGCATTGTGGTCGCAAGATGCTGGATAGACTGGAGATTTGGGAGGGCTCGGTTTTTGCTGCAAGAAACTCGCCGTCAGGTGCTTTTGCTAAAGTAATTGGAATGCGGATGAGAGATCAAATAGACTCAGACTCTGGGATTTCAATCTCTTTCATTTCAAATAATAGACAGCGAGTTTTTCTGTTGTTGCAACAGGAAGCAGTTGCTTCTAGGAGAAGACATTCCAGGAAAATGCAGTGTATGGGAGAGCCTTCGAGCGATAAAAAATGCGCTATATATGTATCTAGATACCTATATGCTTATCTACATATATATATATATATATATATATATATATATATATATATATATATATATATATACATCATACATACCAAAACACAGACAAGAACACACAAATACACGTACAAATACACACACGCAAAAACATACGTGCATAACGTACATACATACATGTATGTGGGTATACGATGGGCGCCAACGCTGGCTTCCAGTCTTGATGTAGTCTTTCGGTATTCATTTAAAACATTTATTGTTAGGATGTTATATTTTTAACTGTACTTATTAGATGTCTGTACACCAGAGTGCGATTAGCAAATGAAAAAAGTATATACTTACTTACTTACTTGCTTATATACGTACATAAGAACACGCATGCATAGATAAATGCATTGATACATGCGTACATACATACATATATACATACAAACATGCATACACAAATATATACGTACACATTCACTCATTCACAAAAGCTGAAGAAAAGAGCCAACAGGCGGAATTTTGAAAATTCAGAAAAGGGAGAAGCAGAGAGGGAGAGACTCTCCCTTCACCCTACATTCCATTTACAGTGTAGAAGTCTTCTACCAGTTTGTAACAGGTAGATGACCGGATGTTCCTTGTGTGTCTTGCAGATGTTGTTCGAGAGGACAGTGGAAACTACACGTGCGAAGTACGAGGTCCTCATTCCGTCGTATTGGCCCAAGTCATGCACCACCTGTTCGTCAGAGGTTCGTCTTCACTTATGGCGCTATATAATTTCTATAAATATGTATATGTATATATGTGTGTATGCAAGTATGTATGTATTTATGTATATGTATGTATTGTATGTCGTTTACGATATATTTAAATTTACGTTGAATTCAGTGTTAAACGAACCAAGCATTGGAATATCGCCATTTTTAAAGTGACGTCATTTGTCATTAATATTCATTAGTTGGAAGCGGATAATGAGAGGAGAACGTGAAAAAGGTTGACTTCACTACACACATTTTTCTTCTATTATAGTTATTATTAATGGCGCTTTTTCAAGAAACCTCATCCTGAACTGATTACACAACAGAAAAGGTCTTCATTCAACCGCTTGCGAAATAGAGGCATAGAATGCGGAAGCTGAAGCCTCATTTCTGCATGGAGGGCTGTTCACGAACGAGGAAGCGACCACTGCAAAGCTTCCATATTGCACTGTGGAAGAATGCGACAGAGGAAAAACAGATCAGCTTACAATCAGATCAACTGATAACCAGATCAGCTGACAACCAGATCAGCTAGCAGCCAGATCAGCTGATAACTAGATCAGCTGACAGTCAGATCAGCTAACAGCCAGATTAGCTGACAATCAGATCAACTGACAACCAGATCAGCTAACAACCAGATCAGCTAACAGCCAGATTAGCTGACAATCAGATCAACTGACAACCAGATCAGCTGACAGCCAGATCAGCTTACAACAAGATCAGCTGACAACCAGATCAGCTAACAACCAGATCAGCTGGCAACCATGCAGATCAGCTGACAGCAAGGTCGGCTGACAGCCAGATCAGCTGACAACCATGCAGATCAGCTGACAGCAAGGTCGGCTGACAGCCAGATCAGCTGACAACCATGCAGATCAGCTGACAGCCAGGTCACCTGACAATCAGATCAGCTGACAATCAGATCCGCTGCATTGATGCTTACCAATCCTTTTGATAGGCAGCTTTGTCATTTCTGGAATTGGCTCCTAATGTATCTCTCTTGTTTTCAATTGCGTGACGTGCCTGGCCGAATCGTGCACCAGTCAAAGGTACACGCATACATGTGTATAGATGTATGTGTGTGTATATGTTTGTATAAATGTGTATGTACATATGTATGTATAGATTGTGTGTATGTATGATTGTGTATGGATGTATGTGTGTATGTATGTGTGTGTATAGATATATGTTTGTATGTACTTAAATAAGTATGTACGTAGGCCTACATACTCAGGGCCATCGATCGATGCTTGGTCAATTTATAGCGGCGCCTAATAAATGCGTAATAATATGCATGCATATGTAAGTAGGTTCCTATGCATATATAAATATCTGTATGTAATATGTATGTATACATTATATATGTATGCATATACATGTATGTACCTGCACATATGTATGCGTATGGATGTATATGTGTGCATGTATATACGATCGATGTGCGTATGTACATATGTATGTACGTATCTATGTGTGTATCAATGTCTGAATGTGTGCGTGTATACTTATATTTGGGGGGCCCGTAGAGTAATGGATAACACACCGACGTGAAGAGCTGAAGGTACCAAGATCGAACCCCGTAGACATCCGTTAATTTTAGGTCAATTCTGCCTTCCACTCGCTAGGCGGCGGCAGTTGTTAAATGAATAGTAGACCGTGATTTGGCGCCGTATGTGGCTGCCGCATAAGCAGTTATATTCGACTCCTGTATGACTGTTATCATGTGCTTCTACTTAATACATGTATGTAAGGCGCCCTGCGTGGCTGCCGTTTCTACTATATGTATGTTCAATGTACAGCGCAGTGCGTTTGCAGGCGCTTAATTAAAGAAAAGATTATTATTATAATAATTATTATTATTATTATTTAAGTGCTTGCATACGTGTGTAAGTATACATGTGTATTTCACGAAACTTATATAGCGCTTTTTAAGGGTTTGCAATCTTCGTCTTTGAGGTCCGAGATTGATGACATCCGCATCATTCCAATGCGCAGTTGTTACTCGCGTCCTTGAGTCTGCAGATCGCGTTCAGGACGTTTGAATGCGAAACTAAGCCTCAAATAACTGCCGCTGAATACGAAGCTAAATCCGTAATAACGGCAGGTGAAACGCGCAAGGAGTGGCATGCAGGATGTCGGAGGAAATTCTCTCATTTCTACTTCCGCTTCGACGCTGAAATTTATGGCACCTGTTAGAATTGCTATCGCGTTTACCGTAATGGCTGGTTCGTGATTGGCAGTGACATTTCTGGACATGGTACGCGTAACTGGCCTTCCCAGAATCCTCCAACGTGTCTGCAGCCAATCAGCGAGATGAAGAGTAAAAAATACTGATACTGATACGCGTCTTTTATGTAAGACACACACAATATTAAATATATAAATGCATATGCATATCTGCACATGACATTAGTGTTGCTTTATTTGTTTAGAGATGGACCTGAGCTGTATATGTATGTATGCATACTGCATAGGCCTAAATGTATGTATATGTGCATTTTTGTATGTAGATATGTATTTATGTATATTTGTATGTATGTATGTATGTATGTATGTATGTATGTATGTATGTATGTATGTATGTATGTATGTATGTATGTATGTATGTATGTATGTATGTATGTATGTATGTATGTATGTGTGTGTATGCATTTATTTATAACACTGCAGGCTGCAGCAGTTAGACATGACCTTAGTGGAATAGAAATTGAGTTGATTCTGTTCAGGCGATTTTCAAATTCTGCATTGCTAACAGGCAGTATGTGGACAGCACTATATATGTTTATGTAGATCTTTATGTGTATTTATACGCATGTATGTATCAAGATACTAACTATATCGCCTTTTAACTACCTCACAAAAGCGCTGCCTGCGCTGACCTAACTGATGCTAAAGTCATCAAGAACAAACAGTTATATATATAGAAGAATCCCTAGTGGCGAGCCCCCGCAAACACATAGAACCTAATCCCACCGAAGTTGATAGTAAACACAATGTTTGAAGTTCTTGGACTACATCATAAGACTAACAATGACAGGTAACAAGACTCGAAACACACGGCCCCCCCACATCAAGCTGCCCCTCGCAGTTAGTTGAAGACCTAGGATCCGGTTGTCCCTCAGTCACAAGGTCTCTAGAGAACTGCATTCTTCAACAACCGTCAACAGGTCGTATCGCATCACCGCAATGTATAAAAATCATCACGAATCCTGGTTCTATCTTGGCTTTTCAAACTGGAGCTTCACATTACCAGTCAGTAACCTGACACCCCTCGCAGCGGACGAGTCGATTGGCAAAGCACGAGACTCCTTCAATAACAGCGACCCAACACCGTCCAAAACACTGAAAAACTCCGACGAAAGAGGAAAAACACATCAAAGAAGCATACTGGGCCATATTAGAAGCCCGAACGAAAGAAGATTATCGAGAAAAATCCACAGGTGACCAACTATTTTGATCAAACGACATACTAGAAAAAACAGGCCGCCATCTTGGACACGTGAGCAGACTACAGAACCAATACACAACAGTGCAATATGTGTGTGTGTGTGTGTGTGTATATATATATATATATATATATAAAATAGTTGGTCACCTGTGGATTTTTCTCGATAATCTTCTTTCGTTCGGGCTTCTAATATGACCCAGTATGCTTCTTTGAAAAAACAGGCCGCCATCTTGGACACGTGAGCAGACTACAGAACCAATACACAACAGTGCAATATGTGTGTGTGTATATATATATATACACACTGTTGTGTGTGTATATATATATATATATATATATATATATACACACACACACACACACACACACATATTGCACTGTTGTGTATTGGTTCTGTAGTCTGCTCACGTGTCCAAGATGGCGGCCTGTTTTTTCTAGTATTTTCTAGTATATATATATATATATATATATATATATATATATATATATATATACAGACACATCATGTATCGTTTTGTACGTATACGTAGCGCGTATAATATACAGCATGTCATCACATAAAACATGTATATATAGCTTTATTGTAAAAGGGACACATATTATTATGTTGTCTCATGATATGTTGATAAAAATTATATTTAATTTATTTAGTAAGTTATTTATTTATATTGTATGCAAGCGATGTCATTTTTATATCTGACTGTACATGTATATTCTGTTGCATAGGCGACCTTGTATCGGGCTGCTTCCAGTGACGTCTAACCCCTTCCCACCTGGAATGGGGGAACAACCCCCACCCTGGCCGACTTATATAAAATTATAAGAGGTTAAGAAGTCACTCAGAACTGTAAATTATTGCGAGATAACGTGTGTTTTCGATAACATACAATATACATAAATTAAATATATCATCGAAAATCAACACCCATCAGTTTATATCCAGAACGCAACACTCCCACTTCTGGAAACCGTGGGAGATCGTTCTCCCACCCACCCCCATTGGTAGACGCCACTGGCTGCTTCAGACATGCGTTGGTCCATCCGTCCTTCCGTCCGTCCGTCCATTCGTCCGTCTGTCCGTCCGTCCGTCCGTCTGTCCGTCCGTCCTTCCGGCCATTCGTCCGTCTGTCTGTCCGCCCGTCCTTCGGTCCGTCCGTCCGTCTGTCCTTCCGTCCGTCCGTCCGTCCGTCTATCCATCCGTCCGTCTGTCCGTCTGTCTTTCCGTTCGTCATAGGTCTTATCGCCCGATGTGCATTAGGTTTAATTGGAGGTCAACAGACAGTTCTTTTCGTCTTCAGGCGCCGCTCCATCACGCAACGCACTTCGATCTGCATCGTTATACGCACGAAATGATCCACCTTTTGCCTCTCTGACACGCACCGCCTCACACGTATAAGTACACACGACCGACAAAAATAGCAAAAGCATTGTTATCTCCGCTGTGTTTATGCGAGCGAGACGAAGACGATTGTGAAAAACGTTAATTGTGACGCATTCAATATTACATTCAGTGTTGTCTGTTGCATTCTGGTGTGTAGTATCATTTCGTTAGCGGTATCCGGTATTGTATTGTATTGTATTGTATTGAATCATATCTAATTGTATTGAATGGTATTGTATCGTATTGTGTCTGTTTGTAAACGTAGGCGTAAATCTGTATTGTGTCCGGTCATTACCACTCTTGAGAGTGGTAATGGCGTTCACCACCACTTCTTTGCCATGTGCTATTCGGTAACGTTTCGTAGTAACTGTTGTTTAGTTCAATCGGGGTCTCATTGTCGTCAACGTATTATTAACAGTTGAGAAACATAATGTAAACCTCTAATTTGTTATATGCGAGTAACCTTAAAGTGGTGGACTAAGCATAACAAAATCGCATGTAGGAGAATGGGAGGGGAGGGAGAATAAGAACGGAGAGCAAAGGGGAGGGAAGGAAGGGGAATTGGTCACCCTCACTTGATGGGGTCAAGTAGTAAATTATTCCATTGCATTATGACGTATCGCACCACTTAGTACCACCGCCTTCCCTATACCATACTGCATATACTGTATTGTATCGTATTGTATTGTGTTGCCTTGTATTGTTTGTGCTCAGCTCCGGTGGACAGTGTGTCGCTTTCTGGCGAGTCGAGCGCCACCTACGGCCTGCGTACTCCTCCAGTGTTACGGTTGACGGAGGGACATCCCTTCACGCTGCGCTGCCTCTCATCGGGTGGCTACCCGCCCCCGACCGTCACCATCTCCATCGACCGCAGGGACGTCTCGGCCGACTTCTCTGTGGCGACGAGCGTCCGACTGTCTGGTCCGAAGGGTCTGCGGCTGATCACCCATCGCATCGACCGGTGGACGAGCGCCTTCCTGGCCAGGGCGACGGACGATGGGGCGACCGTCAAATGCAGCGTCACCGTCCCTGGTCTCAGCTCACACGTCGAGATGACCAAGCTTGACGTTGATTGTAAGTATACTATTGTATCGTATTGTATCGTGTATTGTATTTTATTGCATTGTTTTCTGTCTTTGATTGTAAGTAGAGTCAGGTATACTGTTGTATATCGCTTTGTATTGTTTGTGTATTGTACTGTATTGCATTGAATTGTATTGTGTATTGTATTGTTTGCATTGTATTCTGTCGTTGATTGTAAGTGGACTCAGGTATACTATTGTATCGCTTTGTATTGTTTGAGTATTATATTTTATTGCATTGCTTTCTGTCGTTGAATGTAAGTAGATTCAGGTGTATATATATATATATATATATATATATTCGTTTTTTGAAAAAAACTGGATGGCACACCGCACCCAGGAACATTAACACGGGAATCATAGCGAAAAAATGATATGGATAGCTAAAGCAGTAATGTAATGTTAGTTGAATGATATAATATTAGTTATATAATATTAATTAACATCCTAACATTGGTCAAAACATAGAAACATCTTAACATTAGTTAGCTGTGGAAACTAGCGAATTAGCGAATGTTATTGAATCGCATTGTATTGATCCATCCTACCTTATAAGAGAGATTATTCTATTTTATCTTCCTTCTACTCTTCTTCCTCGTCCTCCTGCGTTCATTTCTGTCCCTTCCTCTCCTCCTCCCTTCCTATTCTCTTCCTCTTTTCTTTCTCCTCTCTTCCTCCTCCCTCCCAGAGATCAACTGCGGGTCAAATCGTGTCGAGCTCCCCCCAAGTGGCCGCATTCTAGTAAGTCAGTAGTAACGATCGAAGCGGCGGGAACCCAGATTTGTCACGGTCCAACCCTCCCCACCCTCGGCGACCGGATATCCGGCCCACCAGAAGTCAGAGGCCAATAGACGGCGCTTTATCACACCGCGACTCTCTTTCCGGTCACGTGACTTCCTGCTTCCTGCCTGTGCCCATGCGCACCGGACACGGCTTGCTGCCGCCATCTTGCGAGTGTCGCGAAACTACCGCGACCTCTGGCGGTGACTTCCGTCGTTGGATCGGACGGGGGTCATGGGGGTTAATCCGGAGTTTGGCGACGTGTTGGGCGAAGTAGTCGTCTACGGTAATCGCCTAATCGAGTATTTCGGATACGCTGCGGTGAAATTTGGCAACGAAGGTTTGTGGTAAACAGACAAATAAGCAGAAAAACAGGCAAACAGACAGATAGACAGATAGACGAGAGGGAAAGGCAATCACACACACAGAGTAAGGCAAACAGAGGACACAGATAAACACATGGAGACAAAGTGACAGGTAGAGATACAATCAAACAGACGAGATTTCTAATATACGAGGACACAGATTTAAGAGGAGGGAAAAGCAACCGTACACACACAAATACAAGGTGACCGACAAGTAGACAGACTTAAAGATAGACAGACTGACAGAAGAACAGCCAACAGAAGCTGAAACTGAGGCGTGAAAAAGAACGCTATACTTAAAAGGACTATTTTCATAACCGGAACTACTTTCAATATGGCAACATTCCAGTATATCATGCAACTACGCAAACGATAATAAGCCCTGAAAGATCAGAAGCAAGTCATAAAAGGCGGAAGTGCGTATAATGGGATGGGAAGTACGTGTAAAATACCGGATGTAGGTAAACTATACCGAAAGTAGTTAAACTAGCGCGGTTAACGTAAT